>PVJL010007308.1:0-42442 GCA_004026885.1 Lyroderma lyra | reverse complement strand
TATTCTACTTTTTAGAACATTTTCAGCTTTTCTTTATAAGTTCCTTATCTCCTTCCGTGCAGCAGAAACACTACAGGTAATAGCAGAAGAATGAGACCCTATGTGATGTGTCCTGTGTGCTAGTCACCCTTTGAGGTGCTTTATAAGGATTGTCTTATTCTGTCTTCACAGCAAAGCCTATGAGGCAGGTATAGTTATTATCCTCACTTTCCTGGAATCTGGAGAACATGCATTCACAGAATTTTAGAGCTGAAAGACAAACATGTTAGTAAACACGTAGCCCTGTTTTCCACTTTGCTATCATGCCACACCAGTGTCTCACCCGAGTACGAATGGAGGAGATGCCAGTGTCCCACAAGAAGAAGAAGACACTGAAGCCCAGATCAGCGAAGTCAGCTGCCCAGGGGTGTACTTCTGTTATAGGCCAGACCTGGGATAAATGTAGGTAATTTTATATTCATTTATCTTTCAAGTACACCATAGCTTCTCTTAATTATAATTAGAAAAGTAGTACTCCTTAGAAATACAAATATATAAAATAAATGAGGTCTGGTACAACCACTAAGATTAAGTAAAAAAAATTCTGTGGAAGCTGCAGTGTAGTGTGGGTATATATATTTATTTACACACACACATACACACACACACACACACACACACACACACACATGCATTAAACACATGTTGCCTTTAACAAAACATCAGCAAAGGAAGTAAAAGAATACATAGAAATCCCAAATCCTTGGAATCGTGCCAGACTCCTAATGACCAAGTTCATGTCAATGTTTTGGAGCCACTTTGTTCTCTGCTCCTACGAAAGATCCGAAGAAGGTGCCTATTAAAATTTCATAGGTCATAATTAATGATCCTGCTCATAAAATTGCTTCTAATATCTCTGCTCTAGATAGACAGCTTACCTGCAGGGAGAATTTTTTTGCAGCAACACATGGGAGATCATAAATTGGCCTGGTTCAGTAATTTAATGGGTCTTGGAGAGCAAAAACTTCCATCTTTCTAAATTGATGATTTCAAAATAAGTTTACTGCTGCAAGAAAAGGAGAACTTGCTATATCCCTGCTTTTTATATCTACGACCATGGCCTGATATTTTGAAAATTTAAGCAAACTTTTGATTTCCACTTATTGTTGTCTTCCTACATGTCTGTCCATCACGCTTATGCAGCAATGAGAACACATCATGAGCAGGAGAAAAACGTGCTTCTTTGCCACTTCTGCTCCACAGAGTGTGAGGAACGAGGAACGACCAGGGGCCCCTTCTCTTACCTACCTTTCCCTTTTCCTCCTCTATTTCTCCATCTCTTTCTCTCCCCCTACCTCTATTATTTCACCTCACAAAGCAGTGCATCCAAGCAAAGCATTTCATCACCTCGCTGGCTTCCTTGGGCCTCTGTCTTCTTTGCTCTCCTCTCCACTGTTGGAGGGAATAGCATGCATGGACCATGCACTGGTTTGACTATGCTTCTCAAATGCCTATAAACTTTTACATTTGTTCTTGGGATATATAAAGGGAATTCCATTAGAGGTAAACAAAATGTCACATTTTAATGAAAAAGTAAGGCTTATTGGCCCATTTGACATTTCTGATTATCTGCACTGATACTCTTCCATTAGAGATTATTGACTGACTAGGTTAACATGAGCAGCATTTTATCTGAAATAGTTTTATATCCTTCATAGACTTTCTGATGGCAATGCAATAAAAGTTACTAGTTGGCAGGGAAGAGACTTATTAAATTTGCTTTAAATAATAGACCCAAGTTACAAACCATACCAAAAATTTTGACTAGGTTTTCTTGACCTCATGGATACAAGCTACATGGATACAAGCTAAGAGGGATAAAGAGAAGGATGTTAAGTACAAAGGTGAAGATATAATTTATATATAGTTATTATCTTAACCAATGTTCTCAGTAGTGTATTTTTCTTTTGCCTTGGGGGTAGCAGGAAATGGTAAAACTATCTCCTATCCAATCGACTGACACCTGCCATTCACATTGTGAATAATACTTCACTTAAAATGTGATAGAATAACCCATCTTGTGTAGACTTTGAACCATCACCACTTGGAAATTACATCTCAAGAAACCAGAATCAAATATGACACCTCGACCTAAAGTGGGGAAGGGTCAGTAGCCCATTAGCGGTCCCCCGGAGAATTTGTGTTAGAAGTGACCTTCTGTTTCTGCTGCCACTCTTACCCAACTGCATCAAAGCTGCTTGGGGAAGAGACAAACTAATCACTTGCATATACTAAGTTTGCTGCAGGCCACTCTGTGATAAATTGTCCAATTTCACTAAGCAAGGTAGCTTGAAAAAAATAGAAAATTCAGTCTCACAGAATATAGTCATTGTGTGGTCAGGTCTTCAGCTGTAATGCGGGACTGAAAAGATCTTGTTTTCTGGCAGCCTCTTCAGCCTGCTGGGGCTGTGGTACATGGAGGGTATGACTGTTGTGACGATTTCACCATAGTATTTAGAAAACAGCTGCTAGATGAGACTCCCTGGCTAGAGGGACTGGATTTTTTAAAACTGATACATCATCTCATTGATTTTGGGGTAGCGTTTTTATAATTTTGTTCTTTGAAGAAACTGAAGCATGGCGAATGAACCCTAAGACTGAGGTTAATTTGTAGTCCACTGTACGACCGGTCAACCTGGCATTCTCTGAAACATCTTTCATTGGCTTTAAAAATATTAAGAATTATTTGGGTTATAGCAACTTAAATATTGGAGATGATGTATAATAAATTCTACTGCCTGATCTGAGGGTTAAGTACCTAGGCAGATTCTAGTAGTATTTTGGTTTATAAGAAAAGATAGTCCCAGAACACATTTACATGTGCCTTTGGTTGTCAATTTTGCCCCAATATTTTAGGCAGTAATGTTAATTTTTCTTTTGGCTAATTCTGAATTGATGGTGAGTGGGATGTGAAGTGGAGTTAGAAAATGGGGTGATCATTTCTCCTGTCTTCCTTGTGTGATCTTGGCTTTTGTTTGTTATACTGTTCCACCTAAAATGTTAGTTCCATTCATTGCCGGAGTACCCCAGCCAGCCTTCCCAAAGGTATGCCTCTCCACACTGGTTACACAGCACACAATTATTAATACTTAAAAAGGAGAGATTAAATTTATTGGGAAATTCTGGGTTAAGTATGATGAAATGGGTTGTACTTTTCTACAGGACTTTGCAGAGCTTCAATTTGCTAATATGCATTGTGGCCTAACCAAGAGGGATAGATAGTATGCAGCGTTTACCAAAATTGTTTGTCTAAGTATTTCTTTTCATCTAGGAGGATTTTCTGGGGGTGGTGGTCCATGGAGCATACTTTGCCAAACATCCAATTTCAAATGCATGCAGTCCTTTAAAATAATCTGCAAAGCATAGTGAACTTCCCATACAAATATAAATATAATTGAGCTAGCAGCAGTATACAAAAGTAAAACTTCAGTGTAAACTACTATCATAGAGTATGTTTTTTGGGGGAAAAACTCAGAAATTGAGAATCCTGAAGCTAGAAGAAAAGAAATGAGCATAGCTTAGCTTGTTTCTTTGTGTAGTCTTCTTTTTAGGCTAGAGTCTTTGCACAGAAATCCAAGGAAGAAGAGAGCAGTATTAATTCCATCCTACCTTACCTTCCACAGATTACCTGGTCAGCTCTCTGGGATGACAGGAGATTAAGAGATGACAGTCCTGGAATTTTTGTTCTTTTTATAACAGAGCAGCTACTGGGAATTGTGAGTGGGCATGGAGGGGACACTCACCAGGGAAGAAATGTAGCCCTAGGGACATCCTGTTGAGATGGCCCTTTACCCTGTGGGAGAACATTAGCAGCCCCAGAATGACCCCTTCTCTCTGGGGCACTCTTAACAGGACTTCCTTTTCCTCTAGGACCAGATACATCCCTGACCAATCTGAGTTCTCATTAATATGGTTAATCTGGATGTGAGAAAACTGCATAAAACTCTAGTTCCTTAGAATTTTTAGGTTAACATGAATAATTTGGGAAGCTACATAATTAAAATACTCAATAGAGCAATAGAACCTATTTTGTTATATATTTACCTATTTATTTTCTTATTGATTTTTGAAACTCTTTTAACAATTAGCTGTCTTATAATGGTTGACCTCTTTCTTGTCATATTTTGTTTCTCATCTTCCCTTGATTTCCCTGCCCTGTTTCTAGCCCCAAACTCACAACATCAATGGATTTGTAACAAAAATCCCTAATAGTTTCACTGATCTTGTTAATATAAAAACGTAAATAAATCGCCAACTGAAAAGCAAGTATAAAATTGTGAAGTGCAAGTTGACTCAAAGAGAAAGACAGAAATTCATTGAGGTGTTTTCTGTTTCTGTAGGGAATAAAGACCCTGTATTCTAGGACTCAGGTGCACTTATTTGGAGAAAAAATTTTCAAGGGTCAGTACTCTGAAAATCAAGCTGATACACATTCACAACTAAAAACATTGATAAAACAATATTTTGCAAATACACACTTTCCCAAATTAAGTAAAATTCCATTTTAAAACATGATTGTATCAGTGGGAAAGTAATGTTTCAAAGTTGTGTTTTACTTGCATTTAAGCAGGAACTTCTATATTTCTGAATTTCACAACTAAATCAAATTATTGTTTTTATTTTTGCTTATCTAGTTGAACATAAACATGTCTTCTCCAAAACTTTCATGTTTGCTATTTAATATAATGATGGATGAGTCCTTAAGTTACAATGAGCCTTGTGAGAATGGGATAAGTACTATTTTCCTTGTTTTACAAATCAAGGAATAGAAATTTTAGAGTTTTCTTTGTCCCAAATCTTGGATTCTATCTATCAATATATACTGCCACTTCAAAATATCTAATGCTTTTAAAGCCAGAAGCATTTTGTGTATTCATCATTTCTTACCAAATATAAGAACTGCCATGGAACTGCCTAGCTTTTTAAAGTTTACAGCAGAATTAAATAAGCTTAAGACTAAGCAGAAAATCAGAACATTGAAGTTAGAAGAAGAAAAATGAACACAGCTTAGCTTCTTTCTGCTGACAAGCCTATTTGTAGTTGTGTTTTTTAGGCTAGAGTGTTCCTACAGAGCTGTATGCTCTCAGCCCTTACGCTGGAACTCCCAGCCTTGATCGCCGGCCTGTTGCAGAGCTCAGCACATCTGCCCGTTCTGAACCATGGGAGAAACACCAGCTCTCCTTCCTCTAACCATCTGAGATGGCTCACAGGCCATTGTGATAAATGCTCAGTAAGCTGAAGCTCTTCTCCACCTCATCGTTCCATGGTAGAGGGGAAAAAAGCCAAGTTGTGAGGACACTTGCCCAAAGTTGCAGAGCCAACCTTGACATCTAGATTACCTGTCTTGTTCAGGATTTGGTTATGCTATTGTCTCTCAAACTCTGCAGGTGAGACCAACCATGCTGATTTTTTTAAATCTTGCTATCTCTATTCAAAATAGCTGTCTAACCACTCTTAAAGTGTCTTAAGGAGAAATCAGACTCAAAATATTGAGGATACGGGTTGGGGGAGGAAAGCACAGAGAAACTGCTTCTTGTCTCATAACCAAGACACTATAGAGTGGGGATGGTGCCCAGGCTTTAAGGTAAAGACCTGCTTGGTGGGATAGTTATAGTGGATGGGAAAGTTTCTAAGGCTTGAAAAGGGCTCAGAAAGGTGGAACTATGTTGTGCGAACTAAAGTGCATTCCAAAGGGATCTTCCTTGAGAAGTACAGATTTTGGCATTCAAGTCTTTCTGATAAAACCATCTTAGATTTTAGTGACCACTAAGCAAATTTCAGGTGCCTGGATCAATTTAAGAATTCAGTTTTCAAAAAGGAATCTAGTCAGGGATAAAGAACTCTTTCTGAAAGATAGAACTTTCCAGGTATATTGCGACTATTCGTTAATAAGTTGACAACTTTATACAATGTGTATTTGATGTCACCCTGCTAATACTCTCTGTCCAGCACTTCTTAAAAAGGAAAAAGAGCAAGGTTTTATTAGATCCAATATATAAGTATTAAGAGCTTCTATTGCCTTTGCACTTAGACAATTTTACTATTATTATTATTATTATTATTATTATTATTATGAGATGGCAACTTATTTACAATAGCTTTCTACCATTCAGTGAAGAAGCCTTTGGAGCCATCATCCTTTTGAGCATCTGAGGAAGGTGAGGTCTGCTGAGATCAAATATTTTTCCTCAGAATCAAAATTGAGTCCTCAATGAGGCTGGGATAAACCACAGGTTCTTACTCCCATGAAGTATTTATACTTCTTAAAGATTTTAAATAAAAAAAATTTTTTTGCTTCTCTCCACAATATTCATTAGTTCTAATCATATTATGGTCCCAGTGTAGCTATTTTAAAGTGAAATTAAAAGGCAGCTTAGCTTTGGAGGGTAAGAGTTATTGAAAGAGGTGTCTGGAGAGCCATTTAAAATTTTCAAGTAAAAAAGACAGTGTGTGTGAGAGAGCTGTTCTTTTCCTTTTAAAAATTAAGAAATCAAATATAGGAATAGTGTAATTTACATTAATGATCTGCAATCTATGAAACAATTTTTAACCATTTTAAAGTGGAAGACTGGTGATTATGTGGGGGAGTAGATGGCCATAATAACCATAAGTCTTTGAAAGCCATGGATGTACTAGGTAATAGTATGCAAAAACGAGGTTGGCTAGGTTCTTGGCCTGAAAACTTCCATATGGAAAGCCTAAACCATCATTCTGAGCCCTGGAGAGGGAGGAACTTATTATTTCTTCTTGTCCTTCCATTGAAGTGTTGGCCTTTTCCTACTTGACATCCCAAACACCCCTGTGCATGTTGTGTGGGATATAGATAGGTCCCCAAATGAGCACTGGCCCTTCCCAACCTCCCTCCCAGGAAGGGTAGGGGCAAGGTGGGTCAGGAAATGGCAATGCTGGATGTGCATGATAAAACCTCCATGGAGCTGCTCCTGTCCAGAGGAGAATTTGCCCTTCCTGCTGCAGGGGGACTGGGAGCTCTTGTCTCCTGTGATGTACCACGAAGAATGGGGTGCCCCCGCTGCTGAACTTTCATTCTCCTTCCTGCTAGGCCCAGTATCTCATAGAGGAATAAATAGCATTGCTCTTGGGGGTATAAGAGACTGAGACTGGAGAGCAGAGAAATGGAAGGTGGAGAAGGAGATATGTCTGAGCCCACCAGTGGGTAGAACAAACTTCAGATCATAGACAAAGGGAAGATCACTGTCATTTGATGGGCATTGCTGGACGATTTGCAGAGACAGTCATGAAATGTGCATATTGCCCAGGAAAAATGTGCACATTGCCCAGGGAAAAATGCCTGGAATTAAAGACCTGATTGAAAATAAAATAAACTTGCCCAGTTCCAGATCCCATATCATCATTGGGAAAGAATGCCTCATGGCAATTCACAGATAAAGCACAGTCAGAAACCAATTGATTATAAACACACTCAGTGATACTTTCAAAATGCCATGAATAAACTTTCGAGGAATTCCCCTCCTATTGCTGGAATTAGAGCATGTAAGTGCGAAGAAAAGCATGTTTGATTGTGCTACAATAAATAGTAAGTTTCTTAACACCTTAAATATCTCAACTATAGCCCCAAGTCTCTGAAGTTAAATAGTTAATGATCATTATGTGTAAATGTTAGGTCTGGGCATGGGAATGTCATACTTTAAGGGAGATCTGTGGCATAGGTTTGGTTTTATCTGACAGGTCAATACTAGGGAAAGAATTTCAACTTTCAACCTTGTTTTTAAAGATAAAAATGGATTTTTAAAAAAGTCTGCAGAGAATTGATTCTGGCAATGCCATTATGTGTTATACATATTAGAGGAGGGGGTATGGCATGTACTCAGAGTGTTTTAGAGGAAATTAGAAGGCTACAAATGATCCCCTTTCTTGAACCCTGAAAAATTCCGCTTTGATTTAGCACCAGTGGAATTGTTAATAGAAACTTCTTTGCACATTGTGTATAAACAGCACAGCACAGCCTGTATCAACTTTATGCTCCAATAAACAAGACAATAATGACAAATTATCAAAGCAGGCCTCAGATGTGACCCTCAATTGGGAGAGCAGCAATTTAATGAAGACAAAAGCTAGGTGAAAGCTGCTAATATCATTTACTGATAAACAGATTTTCTCGAGAGGCTCCTAGCTGAATCCCCTAAGGACCCATAAACCTGCATAATTCCATTTAAAATATTGTGCAATTCACTAAATTAGTCTTTGAACATCCTTACTATCCAATTACGAAGCCCCAGCATGGACAGAATAATGAAATTTTTCAAACTGTGGAATGCATGTGGTCTTAACAAACTTATGACAAACACCAAAATTAGCTTTCAATTTTGAGGCCAATGTAGCTCCCTTTAATACCTCAAGTCAGAGTGGCAACAATAAAACACTCTTGCAGGGCTAAGCAGAACAGAAGAAAAATAAATCTTGACTTATTCAGAATTCTGAACACGGTCTACCTTCAGGAAAAAAAAAATCATAAGTTGAATGATGTTTTGCATTTGCAAGCTATTTGGTCGCTTAAAGTCTAGTAAAAGCTTTACTGAATAAAGGGTACAAAATACCTCCTGGACAGTTCTATCTTCCAGGCAGGCAGAAAAAGTCAAGAGTTTGAGGAAGGGAAATTTATTTCTGTTCAAGCATTGCAAGCTGCATTATTAAAGTCATTTGTCATGGTTTGAATATTTCTGCCTGATTCACCATTAAATTGGCCTTCTAATTACCAACTTTGTCATGAAAAGTGGTCTGGCTCTTTCATTCACCAGAAAACTTCAATTCTTTAATCATCACTTGCTTCGTGTATATAGAAGAAAGAAAGAAAAAAGAAAACAACAAGCCATGTATTTTTATCCTGAAATCTTAAAATAAATGATGTCAACACATTATGCTTGAATTATCACATAGCTATACATGTTTAAGGTGTTAAGAAGTATTTAGAAAGTGAGTTGTCATTTCATCTTTACAAAGGAACTTGCCAACATTAACCTATTATCTAGTTGCATAATTCAGTCCTGCTATTGAACACATTAACTTTGGCTCTTGTCACGGCTTCAGAACCAACAGGTACCAACTGTAATCATGTCCCGGGTGAGACAGTTCTCCTTCTTATGTTTTTTAGCTTCTCGGCTTCTTAGTTGATATAGTTAGTTTTATTCACAGAAAAAGGTCTAGAATCTATGGCTTATTGCTTCTGTGAGCAGCCTACTGAAGCTGTTGACAAGTTGTGTACCGCTAGTTCATACTTTCAGGTAGGCAGGATAGGGGGTTATAGGTATCAATCACACAGGTACAGTATCTTCCCTTCTATCTCTATTTCCGTTGGCTATGACAATGGTACCATATGCACTTATATCTTAGACTATACAGAATAGCCTCCTTCAGTGTTTGGGGGAAAGACAACTAACCAACTAATATTGTTAAGAGAACTCCAATAAAAGTTTGGTAGTACCAATTTGGGAAACATTCATGTAACAAAGCAGAAACAGGAAAAAATATTTTGACCTAAAACACACCAAATTATGAGGTGTTTTACATTTTACAGGTGAGGAAACTAAAGCGTAGAGTGGTTTTGCAAGTTCACCCCAAGTTCACATAGCTACACAGAGCCGATTGGACGCTCTGGAGCCTATGAATGTAGCCATCTCCCGTTGTGTGTGGCACGTGCTTATCACAGTGCCCCATGGGAGTACATGCGTCAAATCTCTGAACTAGTTCATTTCTACATTTAGACCATCTTTAAAAATTGAGACATTTTCATATTTAGGCTCCAAATAGATGCATACCTCAGAAATATTGCAGATTAGTAAAGCAAAATCTCAGTAAAACATGTCACACAGATTTTTCTGGTTTCCCAGTGCACATGGAAGTTATTTTACCCTATACTGTAGACTATTAAGTATACAATAGCATTTTGTCTAAAAAAAAAAAAAAACAATGTACATGCCTTGATTAAAAAATACTTTATTGTAAAAAGAATATGCTATCACCCGAGCTTATTGGAAAAATAGCACACATAGACTTGCCATGAACCTTCAATTAGTAAAACAAAACAAACAAAACAACAGTATCTGTGAAGCACATTCAAGTGAATCTCAATAAAATGAGGTACACCTGTAAAGAGCACCCTGTAAACCTGAAGAACTTGAAGACCCTTGGGATTCTTAGGTTAGTACCCAACGGTCACCCTTGTGAATGCCTCGTGCTATGAAACCACCTTTGGGTATGCGTTTTTGATGGACCTGTATGAGTGGTAAAAATGAATAAAACATCAGAATTAAGTTTATGAGTATTGAAAGCTTATTTTTATGTATTTTTTTTTGTTTAATTACTGTCGTATCTGCTGATTGAGAGGTTTACTCATAGCATAATTGTCTCCTAGCTTCACTATAACCACGTGTGTGAGGGCTGTCTGGGAAGTATCCAGCCACAAAACATGACAAACAGAGGCGTGTATGGCTGGCGTTTTTCCACACATTCCTCATATTTTCTGGTTTATTTTCAGATTGTATGTAAATTAATCCACTGGTTTCATTATGTTTTTGACATTGATCCGAAATGGAGAATTTTGGTTAAGAATGTCTGAATGTCATAAAATATGAAATTAGTTATCCACCTTTAAAAAAATCTAGGACACCTGTGAGAATAAAAGGGGTGCTACTAATAATTACACAAAACCAATAGGGCTAAACCAAATGCTGTTCCAAACAAAGCAGGACATTTTCCACTCTAGTATTAAAATGTTTACATTCTGGATCTTTTTTCTTGATTCATTGCCTCCTTTTTCTGAATTATAACATGTCGTAGGTTCCTTAAAAAGAATGTTGGTAGGTAAAATTTTTGGAGTCCTGGTATATTTAAATATATATTTATTCTACTCTCAGACCCAATTGAGAATGTTTATAATATACAATATTGATTCTAAAGTCATTTTTTCTTAGAATTTTGAAAGCAATTTTCCTGCTTCTTCTAGTTTCCAATCTTGCTTTTGAGAAATCTGATCCTATTTTGATTCTGTGTTCTTTATATATAATCTGTTGCTTTGTCTTTTGATTTTTTCTTAATCTTCTTCTGCTTTTTTTTCCCCCTTTTCTTCCTTTCTTTCTTTCTTGAAGTCCTTAAGATTTTGCATTTATCTTCAATGTTGTGAAAATTCATGATGATGTGCCTTGGTTTGGTCTTTTTTTTCACTTACTGGGCGGGACACTTACAATATCCTTTATCCTGGAGTCAAATGCCCTCAGTTCTGAGTATTTTTCTTGTGTTACTTTTTTAGATTTTTTCTTTTTTTTGGCTCTATTCCTCCTATTCTCCTTATGTGTTTTATTAATAAAACATTGTATCTTCTCAATTGACTAATTTTTTTATTCTTCATTTCTTCGTCTTTTTTATATCTTTTCTGGGAAACTATCTTGACTTTATCAATCTTTTTATTAAATTGATATTTTGGCTATTCTGTTCTTAATTCTTTCTTCTTCTGTAATTGTACTTTTCTATAGCATTCTGTTTTTGTTTTATGAATATAGTATCTTTTCTTGACTGTCTAAGGATATTATTTTTTTTTTTTTTTTTTTTTTTTTTTTTTTTTTTTTTTTTTTTTTTTTTTTTTTTTTTTTTTTTTTTTTTTTTGCTTTTTGGTATGTGGGTAGCTCCCTGACTGGGAATCGAACCCAGGCCGCAGCGCTGACAGCGCCAGCGCCGAAGCCTTAAGCCACTACACCATCAGGGAACTCCCAGGATATTATTTTTTAAAAATTTCTTCTGCACTCTGCATTGTCTGTCTGCTCTGCATTCCTTTGTTTGTGTGATTATTTTTATACTGTTTTTTTTTCATATTGGAGGCTTTGCTCAAATGCCTGATGAGCCCTTGCTGACTGTTAACATTTATGAATGAGGCACTAAAAAGCAAATTAGAGGCTCCATTTGTGTGTAGGGAATTTTCCACTTAAGGACTTCACTGTGGGCTCATCAGAAAGCAGGAAGACCTTTTCATCAGAAGATCTCTAAAAGTCAGTTCCATTTCCCCAGAGAAGGTCTCTTAATGTTTCTGCTTTGGGTCTGGTGGCAAGCATTTTATGAACCTGCTTTCTCTGAATCACATCACTCTGGATTCAGTGCCACATCTTGACCTGACCATTTTTATGGCTGTCATACCTGCACCTGGAGACTTTCTGCTCAGTATCTCCCCAAAAACAAAATTCTAGTCTCCTTGGGACATTCGATGACTGTACACAGACTTTTAGCGTACTCACGTCTTTTTCTTGGCACTCATCAGATACCTGATGTCTCCCAAGTGCAAATGCTCTTAGCAATTCACAGGACAAAATAGCTCACCTGTGTTACTGTTCCAACTCTGCCAGCATTTATGGTCTGATTTCCTCCACTCTGCTAAATTCATTACTGCTTTTCCACCTGCTTTCTCTCTTTCAAAAATGTGATGAAAACTCTCTTCCCATTTTTATGTCAATCTCAGTGAACTCACATATGCTCTAAAAGTCAGCTCTTGGTCTGATTACTGAATTCACCTTACAATGAAATGAATATCTGCTGATGCCCAAATTCCAGCAATTGTTTCAGACGCTACTTGAAAATCTAGAGATCGGGCAAAAATCCAGATCAGAGATCTGAAACCAAAGAATTCTTCTAACTTTACAAGACCCCTGCTGAAGTATCAAAGCAGGCAGCCTCCAGCAAATAAGGGGTTGCTGATCTTAAATCAGAAAAGGAATTGGAAAAGAAGTGGTGAGTTTTCAGGGAAAAAAATTAAGTAAAACAGAGACCTGCAGTGTTAGCAGTTGGCATTTAAAATTTTTTTTAAGTGATAAGCTTGTGACTTTAATATCATGACTCTATCCAACTCTCTGAATCTTTTTATCATACCTAAAGAATTGTTCATTCATCTTTCAGGAATACATTAGAGCAAGAGAGTTTTCCCATAGGCAAAAGCATTATACATATTTGCAAATGTCTTACATAATGATGTGAATCCTGTGCGTAGGGATGTTTTGATGAAAGGTAGAAACAATGCAGTGATTTCCATTTTGTTTCATTAGCTATCATAATCCCAAGTAAAGGAGTTTTCTTTGTTGTTTACGCTTTTTCAAATGGTAAAAAGACTGGTATTTAGAATTCATGGTACTGGCAGTAAATAGGAAAGCTGGTTGTCATTTGATAGAACATGTGTGTTTCTAAATTCATATGCTTCATCTGACATATTGCTGGTCACTATTTCTAATAACTTGTTTAAAATACCTGCTTATTCAGGAAATAAGATCAACTTCTTAAATTTGGGATTCAAGAGTATTTTCAATATGTCATAGAGAAAAAACTATAAATCCCATCTGCAGGTATGAAATAAAGTGTCTTTTTATTTAGCTTGTTATGGTCAACTCAGGTTTAAATTTTTATTCTTGCAGCAGGAGCTTATTTCATGACTTACACTAGAACTTGGTTGTCAATGTAAAAAACAAAAACAAAAACAAAAACAAAAACAAAAACCAAGGTCCCAACAGTTCCGTGCCTGCTTCTCATCTACATAAGAATTCCCCTTTCATTGTACCCCAGCTACTGGCAGCTTATTATGGCCATTGTTTAATTTGTGCTCTGTTTTTACAAATGACACTTGTACAGGCCTCTTGGGGCTGCTGATAGAAGCCGAGCCCCTCTTTTTCCCTCTGTCAATCCTTTTGTGAACCTTTATAATTAGCCACTTAACAAATTGAGGGAAATGAACCTTCCGCTGCAAAGTACATCCTGAAGTTAAGTCAACCATGTGACAGGCAAAACCGATATACATGAAAATCTCCTTAGCTCCGTTGCTGAATTGCCTCAAGGGTTAAGAGTCACTCTACCAGTAATGGCCTAAAAGAGAAGCCTTAGAAGGGATGTCTTTTGGTGGTCCACTATCCAAATTCCTGTTAATCTTTCCAAGAAACAGCATACATTAGAAAAAGCACACATTTCAAAGCATTATAGCTACTTCTTTTCAAATCTTCTGTTTTGTAGGAGAAAAATGTCAAAAGTTTGAGTTTGAAAGAGATAAGATTCCCAGGATTTCAGGTTAAATGTAACAACAACAACAACAATAAAAGAGAGAGAAAGAAAGAAAGAAAAGCATATTTTGGGGGCTGAAGTATTTAGTACAGAGAATAACATTATGTGTATTAAGATATTAATGAACTTGCTTTCAGAATATATACTAGGGACTCTAGGAGCAGGGTGCTATCATTACCAACTCTTCCCTTTTTATTACTAATTAGACTTCTAAATGTGAGTGTAAACGTACCTCAGAGAATATGCATGAAAAGTTGCATATGCATAAGAGATCATTTCAAATTCATCTTCCAACAAAAACTTCAACTTGATATTTTCTCATGTTCCCACTTATACCTCATTAACATAGTCTTTTGTATTTAATTTCTAAATTCCATTGTGATTATTCTATCAAGGTATTTACTTTGGGGAACTATCTGATATCTTAATCCCCAGTTTAATAGCCAACGGTCAAACATTATCAATTTATGTATCTTATTATCATCAGTGGTTCTTTTTCAAGGTAAACATATAATCCCTCTAATGTGTACAGTGAAATTGATCTGGTTTAGTGGAATATCCAAATAAAAAATATATGTATACAGTAGACTCTCAGTTAACTGACACCCATGGGGATTGGTAGATGCAGATTAATGTAAGTGAGACTCTCCATTAACCGGAACTCCAGAATTCAAGTAACCAGCACTCTCATGCAACCGTTTGATAGAGAATCTATTGTATATCTTTTACAGAGCTAGGGAGACACAAATGGAGTTTATATTTAATGAGGTCTTAGACTATTATAATATTAGAACATAAAAAATTTTAAAATGATGTAACATGTTAAGTAAAATACCAGAATCCTTTATATCTTGAGAGAGATATAAAGCACAGTAACATTTCTGTCATAGTCAGTGAGATAAAAATAAGACAGATTTCACTTCACATAAGCTCAGTGTTACTGTAAATAAAAATTTTGGTTTTATTATATATCTCAAATGTTTTACTTAAAGTTTTACAGCAACTTGCCATTTGTTTCAAAGACCAGTAAATTTGCTATATAAGTTATTGAACTAGTGATTGACAATAGTGCTCATTTAAGGCTATGTTTATATGAGATTTGTTAATTCCTTTATTCCTACCTTTCTTTTTTTTTATCACTTTATAGCTGCTCTTCGGCATATCCGAATTGCCAGCATTACCACTTTAGCACTTTGGGGCCATTGTTAAGTAAAATAAGTGTTACTTGAACACAAGCACTGTGACAGCTACTAGTGACTAATGGTGACCAGTGACACTGGACAAAGGGGTGATTCATGTCCAGGGTGGGGTGGAGCAAACAGCAGGACACTTCCTACTACTCAAAAAAGTGAGCAATTTAAAACTTAGGAATTGTTTATTTCTAGAATTTTCCATTTGATTTTTTTGGACTGTCGTTGATTGCAGGTAACTAAAACGATGGAAAGGAAAGCCACAGATGTAAGTGAGTGGCTACCGAAGTTACCATTTTCTTTTCTTAGTTTCTTTTGCTTTTGTGTGTGTGTGTGTGTGTGTGTGTGTGTGTGTGTGTGTGTTGCAAACACAAGATTTATCCTCTTAGCAAATTCCAAGTGTACGATGCGATATGTTGTTAACTATGATCACCATGCTATACGTTAGATCTTCAGAACTTATTTATCTTATATAACTGAACTTTGTATGCTCTGATCAACATCTCCCCATTTCCCCATTTCCCTCTCCCCTCAGCCCCTAGCAACCATTGTTCTACTCTGCTTCTATGAATTTTACTGTTTTACATTTCCATGTAAGTAAGATCAGGCAGTATTTGACTTCTTTCACTTAGCATAATGTCCTAAAGATTTAACCGTGTTGTTGCAAATGACAGAATTTCCTCCTCTTTTAAAGCTGAATAATATTCCATTGTATATGTATACCCATTTTCTTTATCCATTCGTCTATCAACAGACATTTAGGTTGTTTCTATATCTTCGCTATTGTGAATAATGCTGCCATGGACATATAACTTGATAACAAAACACCAAAAAAGCCTGATTAAAAAATGGGCAAAGAACCTGAAAAGGCATCTATTAAAAGAAGATACAGTGGCCAACAAGTATATGAAAAGGTGCTTGACATCACTAATCATCAGGGAAATGCAAATCAAAAGCCACAATTAGATATTACCTCATACCTGTTAGACTGGCTGTCAGAAGAAGAAAAGTGACAACAAATGTTGGTGAGGATGTGGAGAAAAGGGGACCCTTATAAACTTTTTTGGCAATGGAAGCAGTCCCTATGGAAAACAGTATGGAGGTTCCTCAAAAATTCAAAATGCAACTATGATCCAGCAATCCCACTTCCGGGTGGATATCCAAGGGAAATGAAATCAGGATGTCAAAGAGATAGCTTCACTTCCATGCCTACCTTTTTGAATTATGGAGTGGTGAGAGCAAACCCTTATTATGTGACTGAGAGTATGCCCGGAACTGCTCTAGGCACTTTACATACTATAAATAATATAATGCTCATTGCAATCCTAAGAGATAGGTACTCTTACCATACCTACTCTACAGATAAGAAAACTCAGACCAGGGAGAAGAAGAAGGTCACATGGGCAGGAAGTGGCGGAACTGGGATGTAAACCTGGCTGCCTGGCCTAAGTCTGTGCTCTTGACCACCAGGCCATGGTGATTTGTTTCCCGGACTTATCAGTTGTCTAGCTCTAGTGACCAAACTGTCTAGGTTTCCAGTCTCACACAACTAGCTCAAGACAACCCTCTAGCAGTTGGTTAAAAGTATTTTAACCTATCAGAAAGTCTTCTTCCCCAAATCGTTGATGGATTTAGAGACCTATTATTCAAGAACCGAAGTCAGCTAGTATTAAAGTGATCATATAATGCATTGTGTCAGCACGACATTTTAAAGAAATAAATTAGCTGCCATTAATAATTACACACTTGGACAGCTGATAAAACTTAGACTCTCCCAGGCAAATCTGTGCATATAGTCACCCCAGTAAAGTAATAGGAAGCCTAAAGCTCAACTTCTTATGGTGCAGATAGGAAAACAGCTAGCAATTCTTGCCAATTCTCTCCATGCCCTTGGGAAATGAGAGTAAATAACATATGCAGATGAGGTCCCCTCATTGGCCTTCTACTTTGTATAGTGGAGCCCCGTTTAAAAGTCAGTTTGAGAGTCTTAGATAAGCCTACCTTTTAGAAATTGCCAGAATAAGCCAAAGCTCTAGCCACACTTAAAAGCAGCCTTAGGCTCTGAAATTACCCGTGGAAAAACAGCTAACATTCACGGCAGGAAGGACTCAGTGGAGATTAGTGTTTTGGTCAGTTAGTGCCCTCTGCTGTCTCCTCCTTACCACCACCATCACCCACTACTCACTGGCGCTAGCTAGCCTTGGACAGTGGCCTTAGTCATTCATGTCATCGTAGTCAACTAGGTAATAAAGAGTACTAAGCAGCATTCCTCTCAACTCCCTGAAATTGCTTATGACTTTGCATGCTACATAGTAGCTGCTTCAATGAATCCAGATTGCTCAGTGAATGAATGAGTGAGTGAGTGAATGAACAAGTGAACGTGGAGAGACGGCCGCCTCCTTGGCGTGCTTCGTGGTGGTAGCACACTGCTAACGGGATGGCAGAGAGCATTTTCACAGCCCTCGTGTTTAGGGAAAAGGTAATAAAATATTCTTGCTGAAAGTCAAGTAGCCTATAAAAAATAGAAAATCCACAATCTTTATGCCTGAGTGGCCTATTAGAATAGATTAATTCTGGTGGTACAGCTGCTAAGACACCTATAATTTGATGATAATGTTCCTTATGTTCAAAATGTTGTTCCAGCTTTGATGGCTGGGATCAGGAGGAGGGCCGTTCCCCAAGCACGCGGGTCTGCCCTCAGGTTTCCACCTTTGAACTTGTGCTGGTTGTTTTCTGCGTAGGATGTCCTCGCCCCACTCTGTCAATCTAAGACCTGCCTTTTCTTGGACGTCTGGTGACATTTGGCTTCTTTTGTACCGGATGCCACCACCGCTAGTCTGTGGTGAGCTCTCATCTGCCTGAATCGTGTAGCCTACTCTGTCTGTCCCGCTGTAAAAACAACGATCATGCTGCCTGAATTTGTAGGCACACGTTTATTTCCATAACAAATTATATAAGAATGCTCCTACAGAGTATATGTTTTTTTTTTGTCCCTCCTTACTGATAGATATTTTATAGGTGTTGCAGAATTAATTACCAGACTTCTTTTTACTGCAACATACTGTTAAGTAGCAAAATTTGGGGGAGAATTTTAGCCTTCACCTACTTCTATCTGAAGCTGTGTGTCCCTACCCAAAAGAGCCTATTAATCGTGGATGCTCAAATAGGCTGAGATTGGTAACAAAAGTATTAATATGAGGCATGGGGACTTAAGTGTTATAATTCTCTTATTAATAGTAGTATGTGATTACTTGGTTTATAGCAATTGCAAGATTTATATAGTTCTATTAATGAGATACTGGGCAGGTGCATAAATAATATGTATTTACAGCATTTATTATATAAATAAATAAAGGTAACCATGTATAGCAGTTCAAAGCAGCATATGTGTGGTTTATCAGAACAATATGGACAATAGGTGATATAGGAGATCAGGTAAAGATCACTATGAATTTTAAAGTTTTGCAATACAAAACAACCCTGGAGGCTATAACAACTTTTTCCAAAAACCCACTTAATGATCTGAGGATGAGTTATTTTATATTGATTGTAGTGCTCTAAACACAGCCCTAGTGTTCTAAAAGAGTTAAAGCATCCTCACGTGAGTCCAACACGTACTAGAACTCAAATGAAAATAGCCTGTTGGGTTTTTCTCCTTGGTTCTTCAGGCTCTGCTAAGTAACACGGAATAGAAGGACAAACTCAGGCACAAGGATGCTTGTTACTTGCACAAAGGCCTCCCAGGGGGGCTTCTTCTTTGGTATGTTACATAATGCATATACACTTTTTATGTGTGAGGCACACGGAGGATGGTAGCAGGAGGACGTACGTCCATGTTTCCCCTTCGTGGTCCCTGTCTGGGAATGGCCTCTAAATGGAGATAGCAGATGGTAGTGAGTCTTATTTCAGTTCTTCTGGTGTCATCTCCATAACACCTTTCACGTGCAAGTACTCATAAATATTTGCTGGTGCTACTAATGCAGACTTTATATTCCAAAGAAAGGTGATTTGATAAGGCAAGAGTGAAAGCATTGTCTTTCATTTTTCTTCTCTAATTTTTTCTGAAAGTTGTTGCAGGGAGCAGTGAGAAAGCCTTCATGGGGCACAGAGAAACTCGTTTGAATTGGTAGAGAACACGGGTGTGCAGGCATGCTGATCAATCAAGCTAATGCAAATGAATAAAACACCCAAAGTACTTCATGTCCATGGAAAAAATCAGGATGCAGGGATGTGTCACATCTTTTAAAAACACTAGGCCCACATAACAAGTTTACAAATTCTTTTGTCAAATTTACATATTCTTCCTGGTGACAGTTGAGATTTTGAGCATATAGTTCTTAATACACAATCATGATGAATAGAAACAAATTAGACATATTACCCTCTGTAGCAGGCAGTATTGACCTATTTTAAAATGCATTATCAGACCAACTTTAAAACAGAAGAATCAAAGTAATTGATTGGTGGCTATGGGAATGTTGCGTCCATCAATATTTAAATGTATTTTGAACTCTCTGAATGCAGTTACATGAACCTAATTGAAGTCATAACCATGATTTTTGATGTAACAAAAACAGAAAGAAAATATTCGAAGGGCAAATTGTTAAAGCCACATCGCTCCAATGTTTCATTCAAATAAAAATTATAGGTCCTTTACATTAGCATAAACTGTTAATTTTCATCTTTTAAAATAATTTGTAAGGTAGGTCATTCTCACTTTGAGAAAAAAGTGTTTTAGAACAATATCCAACATGAGTTTTAAAGAATAATAACAAATACCTAAGATTAATTATAGGTTAGTGAAATACTAAGAATGTAAAATTTTGAGTGATAAATTTGGCAGCCTTTACAAGAATAATTACTTCATTCTAGGTTTTATATAAAAATGCTAAATAAATGCATGGTTATTATTTCTAGTGTGTTTTCAAATACTGCTGACCTATTATGGTATCTGTACCTTAATTTTCTTACGATTCTCAAATTATTACTGCCTAAAAGACAGTAAGCAAATTCATCATGTTTTTGGTTCATTGTTTCATTCCTTTGGTTAAAACCAATTGAAGGGAAAATCAAGACACATTTACTTGCATGTGTTCAGTATTTTTATCCACGTGGACACAAAATAGTCATGAGGTAGATTGAGAAGTGAAATCAAACTTTACATGAATTGCATTTAACATCTAGGAAAATTCTCCTTCAATGAAAATTCACTGATTACAGTCACTTGTGCCTTACATTTGACACTATATTATTTTCATGGTTGAAAGACACTCATCTTTCTTAAGCAGATATGGTGGCCCACCGAGCACATAACAACCCAACTGACACATTAGTCTATTTGCTGATCTCTTAAAACTCATATATACTGATAGAAGTCATCCAGACTGTTCTTCTCCATCCTTCACGTAACGAGCAACATAACACATGAACATTTACAGTAGCAGCAAATGTGTTAACTGGAAACAAATAGGTTTCATTGGTAACAAGTGTACGCAGGTTAATGAACAAGAAGGAGCTCTTGTGTTGAGACCAGGCTCCCTGATGCTGTCTGGACAGGTGCCGTTAAGGGCCAACTGAGCTCCATAGGATAATTACCGAGTACCACGTGCTCTTGTTGGCTAACAAAGTGGTCCCCACAATTTGCTTAAATCTGTGATCCTCAACAGCAATTAAGTGACAAACGTCTCCTCATTGGAGACTCGGGAAAACAAATGAGACACAATCATATTTAAGGAGCCAGACGGATATTTTTTATGTCAAGTTTGAAGACAACTTTCTCAATAACAGCATTAGACAGAAACATTTGTTACCGTGTGAGAGAAGAAATACCATGGTATTTTTTAAAAAATTAAGAGGGGCATATTGAGTAACTGCAGCATGTATTGAAACAGCTTTGGGTTCTAAGATCTTGGAGTGTTTCACAGACTTCATAAAATAGGGAAACTTAATGCATCTCCTTACGATGCTGTTGAGTCCCTTTTTCCCTATTATTGTCACTACCCATCCGCACTTGAGGAGGGCGTGCGAAGAACATGGTGGAAGTTCCCTCGCAGTAGGAGGGTGAAAGTCTCACCAATATGCAGCAGTTTCTCCAGGGCATAAGTGACTAATTAGTTCTAAAAAAATAGCTTATTACTGAAAATGATATATCAGCACACACAAAAAATGTAGTTTTAGACACAGAGATCGCCTTCTGTCACAAATTAATTGATCTAGAAGTTTTAAGGATGTAACATTGAAAATGCCTCTGTAAGCATAGCAATAGTTCCAGGAGCTATAAACCTTACAAAGGCACCACTGAGTTAGTTCAATTAATTGTCTAGTCAGAAGACTCTTGAAAACTTGCAGAAGCTCTTGTGTTTAGAGTTAAAAATCTTCTGGGCATTCAGTTG
This sequence comes from Lyroderma lyra, assembly GCA_004026885.1. Classification (NCBI taxonomy): domain Eukaryota; kingdom Metazoa; phylum Chordata; class Mammalia; order Chiroptera; family Megadermatidae; genus Lyroderma; species Lyroderma lyra. Next base: position 20,760 of record PVJL010007308.1, on the reverse strand, counting down.
CCTACATTAAACAATGTTATCTAACTGGTTTGCATAATTGGTAGAGCTAAAAGGCTATTCCACAACATTAAAAAATGCAATTATAAATGTATGAGTTTCCCTCAGTCAGAAGGTATTTATTTGTTTATTTATTTATTTTTGTGGTGCCAAAGAAACAGCATTTACAAATGTTTTCATGAACCGTGAGGAAACTACTGCTCTGTGTGTTCTAATGTAGGATTAGGTCAACAGCTCTCTTGAAAGAACAAAACCAACCCAGGGCCAAACAGGCGGGCAGGCCTAATTAAGCACTCCAGAGTGAGAAAAGCCCTCGGAAAACTCCAGCAGACTTGACCCCTGCTTTGTACTTCACCAGGTTTCCCTGTACCTTTGCCACTTTCCTCTGAATTTATTATTTTTTTAATGAATTATTTAAACATGGCCATTTCACATCTAAAATTAGTTTTCAAAGAAAAGGCAACAGGAGAAAATAATCACAAGTTAAACAGCTTCAGAACGGCTCCACTTCTGGCAGCACGTGCAAGGCCTGTCCCCGTATCAGAGCCCGCCCTTAGCGGTGGCTGCCCAAAGTCCCTTTTGTTGTGAGTCCCTTCGATTCAGTCTATACAAGCAGCCCAAACCCCTGTTTCAACAGGGAAGACATGCAAATATCAGAGAGTTCCTTTTCTAGGTTTCCTGCCTGTGTTTTTTTAAATTTTATGTTACTATTATTTTTTTTATGTACCATAATTTCAATAGCAGGAAAAAGCCTCCAGAGAATGGCACATTTTTCATGATCATTAAGGAACTGAAAAATGGAAATACTAGGACCACTAGTCTTCTGCAAAAATGGAAATGCTTCACAATTGTTTTATCCTTAAGATCCTTCTGCCATCAGCACATGGCACTCAGGTCTGTCTTAGCAGGGAATGGCCTCCCCAGATCATGCTATCCTGACCCCTTCCTGCTTGTCACAGAATTGTTCAACTGGCATAGGCAGCAAGGAATCATCAGATTCGTCCTTCTGCCCTCGGGTATGGTGACACTCTGCAGGAACTCATCATGTCGTAATGTAATACAATATAAAGTGTTCCCTCCACCAGACTGAAAACTTTTCCGGGAGAGGAGCTGAGGCCCAGTGGTTTGTTTTTCTCAGAGCCTGACATATAATACATCCCTCAAAATATCTGTACAAGAAAGGATTAAAACCCTCAACATGCAAAATACATCTGTCTTGAAAAATCTTTGAGGGGAAAAAGGGCTTGAAAATTCTCTCACCTTACGTGGTGATGGAAGGAGAACTGGGTCTGGGTGGTGAGCACACAATGCAACACGTAGCTGATGCACTGTAGGTCATTTTTACTAACCAATGTCACCCCGATAATTTTAACAATAAAAAAAGAAAAAATTTATGTACCAATTCTTTCTGTCCGTTTTGATGTTTCACACGGTCCCCTCTGGGAGTATTCCATGTAACTGGATAAGCAGCAGTTTCTACTTGATTGTTATCAGCCCAGTGGAAAAATTACCTTGAAGATCAAATTTTCTAAAATGTATGTAGACTCAATAGTGCCACTTTTACTTAAAATTGGGGGAAAAATCATTGGTGCCTTATATGGGTTAAAAGAAAATTGCTAAAATACATGACTAGGAGGAGTTGCATTTGATATAACATTAGAACTATTTAAGATTATAAATTGGCATTTATTGAAGAGCTACCATTTGGCAGCTCTTTAATAAAAGATTCTTACTAAAACTCTGGCAACACTATTACAATTAAGTTTTGTCATCCCCAACTGACAGATGTGGAGGCTGAAGCCCAGGGAGGCTAGAGGACGTTCCCAAGGTCATGCAGCAAGAAAGGCGAGGAACAGAGGAGCCAGGGTACGGAGCCTACCCCGGCGGCCTGCTGTCTGGCTCTAGGCCTGAACCACTGCTCCAATTACTTCTCTGTGGTTGGGTCAACTCTAAATTACTGTTGGACTTTTCTTCTCTGATTTAGAGGCCCAGATTCACAAGTGGTTAGTGACCATGGCTGAGGTCACTAGAATGGAGAGGATGTCACCAATCCCAAATCAGCACCAACTCATCCATAATAGAATCCCCACAAGATGCTATACCAGGGACACATAAACACAAAGTACAGGTGAGCTAGATGCCAGGGCCCTTCAGGTTCCTCACGAGGAGGACTCAATAGGACTCTTTCCTGAGTGCCTCGGTAAGGACTTGTGACCCGTGACAAGGAAGAGAGGGAGGCCTGCCCCCACCATCTGCCACCATGGAGTCAACGTGTGAGACACTGTCATTCCCTCCCAACTTTTTCCTAATGCTGACAAATCTTAACCCACTGCTCATCAGTTCTTACCCAAGAGGATATAATAGGAGAGAAAAAGAAAACACAGTAGGCTTAATTTAAAAATCCCCCTATTTGCTAGTAAAGCAAAATGAGAAGGATGTTTCTAAAACTGGATTTTAAAGCCAGTGGCTTATTTGACAATTCATAAAATACTAGTAGTAACTTAACCATTACTGTTATTTTATGCTTCAATGATATAAGGCAGAAACGGATGTGTTAGCCACAGCTAGCCAAAAGCAATTGCTAAAGTACCTGAATCGTTACGTGAAATTTCAGGAAGCCCCGAGGCATCTGATTAGTGTATGAGACTAAGGAGAAAAGAACAGCATCGACTATGATAGTCACAAAAAGGCAGAGCTGCAGGTCAGTCCGTGTGTTCCCTGTTTTGTAACTTCTTCATCTCTGTTTCTGTGAGCTGGTCAGCTGGAGAACGAAGTGCTCTTTCTGCTATTCGGGGCCCACTGATCGCACATGCTTGAATTAGTTGGACTGCGTCAGACCCATCTCTCTGAGGTTACCATCTTTATGCACGAAAAAGTGAACAAGAAATGAAAATATAATACAATCAAGGCAAGACTAGACTGCACCACTCTGGCTCAAAACCCTTCAGTGTTTCCAGATTTCTCTCAGGGAAGCCATAGTCCTTACGTGATGTCCCTCTCTGCCCACGTTCCCCCTCTGACCAAGCCTTGCTCCTCTCTCCTCCTCAAAGGCTCTTCCTGACACCTGCCAGATGTGCTCCCGCCTTAACGTTTTCCATTGGCCGTTCCCTCTGCCAGGAATGCTCTTCCCTACAAAATGGAATGACTCCCTGCCCCCTCTCCATTCTGTCTTTGCTCAGCTTTCTCCCCCAGCTTGCTGTCGCAAACCTATCAATATTTAAATCACAACCCTCACCATCAGCCACCTAGCCTTTCCTGGGCTCCTTAGGCTGCTCTAGGTTCCTTCCATCACAGTTAGTACCTCCTAAAACACCACGCATTTTTCTTACTTAGGCTGTGTATTATCGTAGTCTCCGTCCTTTACCTTACCCCTGTCACACACTGTGACATTTAAGCTCCTGGTGGGCAGAAATTTTGGTCTGTTTGGTTTACTAGGACATCTGAGTACTCAGAACAGTGCTTTACACCTAGTAGGTCCTCGGTGATGATTTGTTGAATAAATAAATGAATAAAGGCTATCATTAAAAGTCATTTATTCGTTGAGTGAACACTAGTACAAAGATGTTTTCCTAAACACGTTGGAAATGCAAAGCTGATTAAGACCTGCAGGGAGCACTCATCTAGTCCTGGATTCAACCTGCACAACCATTCCGTTCTGAAGGGGAGGAAGGGGTGGTTTTCCAAGAGAGGTGCACCAGATGGGATTTTTATAAGGTTTTATTCAAGAGCAGATGCTTCAAAATGAAGTGTATGGGAACTAAAAGGGTCTAAGATACATCTAATTAGGGAAAACTAGGGAAGACCTCCAGGAGGAGGTAATATTTCAGCTGAGGCTTGAAGAAGGTTGGATTTGTCCATGCCGAGTTGGAGTGGGAGTGGGAGTCAGAGAGGAGATTTTAGCAGGTAGCAGACACAGCATGGATGAAATCATACACAGTATAAGGCCAAGTGAGCAAGGCGTATGCTTCTGCTGAACTACAAGGAACACGAAGGGCTAACTGCTTTCAGATTAGACGGAGCTTTAAATGAGCGAGCAGTCTGAGCACAAGGCAGACATAGTTTGAGCAGAATAGTCTGGGCCGCCATACATAGGTTGGACCAGTGAGGGAGAGCCCAGGCACAGATGAGGACATTTTTGCCAAAAAATCCAGGAAGGAAGGTAAGCAGTGGGCCTGGTAAGAGGTAGCAACAGTGAAAATGCAAAAAATAAATAATAAAAATTAGGGAAGGGAATTTAAAAAATGACTGATTAGATAAAACGTACAAGAGGTAAGACAAAAAGAGGAAAGGAGATAGCTTAAAGGTTCTAACTATTAAAAACCCTCTAATTATTATTTAATTTATTCAGTTCATTCCAAGACCTATAAATATGCCTACGTTTCAAATCAAGCCATGCCTTTGCTTTTCCACTCCTTAGCCTCTCTTTCCTGTAGTAACTGAGGCCCAAAGAATTGTGGGATGGAGGAGGACCCTTTAAATCTCTTCTTCGAGGGGCATGTGTTAGAAGCTAAGAGTGAACGGAAAAGGATGAAGAGGTACCAATGTATAATTATTATCTGCATTTTACACACAAGGCAACTGAGCCTCAGAGTGGTTAAGTAACTTGCCTGAACCTGTGTAGCTAGAAAGTAGCAGCTTTAGGATTCAAACTCAAATTTTGACTCCAAAGCTTATGGATGTTATCAGAGAAATCTGTTATTTCTCTCATTACTAAAATACATTTTTCTAGAGAAGCTTCCTCTATTCTCATCCTTTCCTGTCCATCCTCTTTCCTCAATGTCCTCTGAGAGCACCTAACCAAATGCCGTACACACAGTAGGTGCTTTGGTTGAATGACATATCATGTTCTTTGAGAAAATCTAAATTAATGTGAGTGTTTTCCCCTGTTGACCCTTATAATAGAAAGATATTTAAAAATAATGATAATATGTGAATTTATGCCATGGAAATTATATTCCATACACGATAGCTCTCAAACACCATGAAATAAAATACTACAGTACTTAGAACTAGAGGCTATTGACCTAATTAGTGTACTAAGCACGAGATATAAATGATCATACTATATTGCAAAAAATATTGAAAATAATGGCTAAGTACATTTCAGAATTATATAGATGATAGTTATTTTATCTATAAGTGCTAAGGTGACAGGAATATTGTTAAGTAAATGGATTAGAAAGATTGGTTTTAGGGAATACTGTCATTTCCATATTACTGCTAGAATTGGGCGTGGAGCTTTGAGTGTAGTTTAAATCAGTGACTTTGAACTTGGCTACGTTGCCTTACTTTGCACTGTAGCTTATTTCAAGTTCTTTCTCCTTCTGCAAGCTTAATAACAACAGCTGGCTTAGGAGTTGTAGGAGAGGTTAGGAAGCACAAATAAATACAGGGCAGACCACCTACAATTTCCATGGTCTTTCAGTGTGGCTCACGTTCAAATATATAAAAAGAAAGAAAAGAAAAAAGCTAGAGACCACAGACTAGAGATATTTTGTAAGAGCAGAAATCATACTTTTTTTTTTTTTTTGGTCACAGGTGCCTCAAACCAGCACAGCACCAGACCTAAAACAGTAATTTGATGAGAAAACCGTCAATAATTAAAGAAATTACAAAGGGAGGCTGAGCAGCAAGGATCCTTCTAATATACACATTTAAGCATGATCCTTGAGTGGCTCCCCACCTTCAAGTAATAGAATTCGAATTGTATAGTGAAACAAACAGGGTCTGAGCCAGCCCCTGCCTGGTGTGCGGTCGCACCCCTCTTCGTGGGGCTGGTGCACTCTAATTCTAGATGAGTACGTTTCATAGGTACAATTCTGTACTGCACTGTGCTGGAATTCTCTGTGTGTGTCTTGGGTTGGAAGCTGAATCCGAGTCATCTCTGAGTACCCCGCAATTCACCTGCTCTGCTGTAAATGGGGCACCAGAAAAGATCTTTGAATGAAAGGAGGAACAAATTGCAGAAAGAAGAGGAAAAACACGTGTGAAGCTCAAATAAGAGAGGATGTTTATTTGCAGATGCGTGTGCAAAGAGGGTAGCTAAAAAGACATGGTTTCCAAAATTTATCTTCCATGGGTGAAGCCAAGTGTACCTCAGACTAAAACAATTTGTTTTGATTTTTAAAAAATGTTAGTTACCTGTTATCTGGTACTATGTCAGCCAAAAGAAATGGCAGTTTTATGAGATTTACTGATTTTTTTATGTTTCCTTTGAAACTGTCAGATCTGTAGAAAGTTTGTAAGAATAATATCAAGTTTTCATATACCCAATTCTTAAATGTTAGCACTTACCACTTTTTTTTTAACTGAATAATTTAAGAGCAAATGGCAGAGATTAAGCCCTTTTAGCTCTGAATACTTGAGTTTGTTTTTTCCTAAAAACGAGAGGGATGCTCTTGTTTTTAGGAAATATCAGTAAAATTAAAAAAATCAGGAGGCTAACCCTGAGATAATATTGTAATCTAATTTATAGACCTTTATTCATATTTTGACAATTGGCTTAACATCTTTTATAAGAAAAAATATCCAAAGTCATGTATTTCATTCAAGTCATTGCCTCTCTAGTCTTCTTTAATCTGCAACAGTGTTTGAGTCTTTCTTTGTATTTCCTGACACTGACATTTCTTTTAAGAGTGCAAGCCAATTATCTTATGGAATGTCCCTCATTTTGGGTTGGTCTGTTTTATCATGATTTATATTCAGGCTTTGTGCTTTTGGCAAGACTATCACAGAAGTGACACTAAATTCTTCTCGATGCTTCGTATCAGGAAGCACAAACTAGATTTGTGCATTTGCTGGTGATGTTACCTTTGATCACTTGGTGAAGGGGAGATTTAGCATGTTTCTCTCCTTTCAAGTTCCTACTTTACCCTTTTTAATGAATAGCTATTTTGTAGAGAACTACTATGAGATTATATAAATAATCCTCCTCAAACTTTTACACACTACTTTTAGTGTCCATTGACTCTTCCCTGAATCAATTATCATGATGATGGTTGCCAAATGGTGATTTTCTAATTTCATAACTTCTTTCACTTTCTATTAAAGGAAAAACTTCTCATTCTCACCCATTTATTTATGTACAGTATTGTGAATGCATGAGATTTATTTACCCTGTTCAATAGGTTTACAAACTTCTGCTCTCATTATTCATTTTTATTTTCCATGGTCCCAGATTTGGCTGGTGGAGACCCCTCAGGCTGGCTCCTGAATTTCACTGATTTTAATCTGTTTTCAAGTAGTTTTGTTTGCATCGCGGACTTAATCTCACACTTGGATTTCACTGTTCTTTTTGTGGGAGGACTTTTTAAAAACTCTTTAAAAACTTTGAAGGTTTTATTCTTCATAATCAAATTTTACATAGAGCAAATCCCAATATCAATGTATGACCATCATATAACACAGTAACAGCAGCTGAATTTAGTTTCTTTAAGTAAGCTTGCATTTTCTTTTTTCTAACTACTCCTTTCTTGATCATTTTATTTGTACATTCACAAAAGCTTCAATTTGCAAAAAAAAAAAAATTCTGTTAGTATAGTCAAGATAAAATAAAAAGTTGTAGAAGTCATCTGGATCATTACAACAAAACTTCATTTTTCTATAGTAAAAGTATTATTAACTTTGTACTTACTTTTTAAGACTAAGAGTATTTGTATAAATCCAGAAGGGTGAGTGGTGGATAAAAGAGGGGCAGAAGGTGATGTGGCGTAGGGTCGCCTGCAGTCTGCATTGTGAAAAGAGTGCAGTGCAACCATTCCATTTGACTTACTCATCTCTGTAGACAGATTTGCAAATAATATAGGATTTCAAGGTAACTAGGGTTAATTTTTTTGATTAAGACATATGTATGCACATGGAAAAAATAATACCTTTCCTTTGTGATGATCTTTTCAAACACTAGACTTTTCAAGCACTGTTTCAAACAAATACACAACTATAGCAGACACATACATAAAACAGGCGGTCATGGGTCCTTCAAAAGTCCTCTAGCTAGGATGTCCCCGTGTGGTAGTAAATGTATGTCTTTGCTGAGCTCACCTCTCTAGCCAAGACTCCCAAGGTCATGATACCATCATCGATCCAACTGAAACTATAGAGGAATTTCAGTAGAATGTATTAATAACTCCCCAAATCAATCATTTGGCCCCAATTGGGTTTTAATGGCTGTCCTGACATGAGCTTACATGGTTACTTTTTTTGCGGCTTTGCCGGCGTACTGGCAGAGCTCCCCATCTTCTTCCCCTGACTAGCAGAGGCCCTGCTTCGTGTGCTGAAGTGCCATTGCTGTGACTTTAAGAAGTTAAGAGAACTTGGCAACCCGGGGGAAAGCCAGGCAACCAAATCCTCCTGTTCTCACAGTTGCAGTACTGTCTGGGCTCGTGTCTGGCCTATCATATACCATTCCGGTTGATCGAGCTTAAAAAGCAGATGCTGATTTTCAAGCCGAGCAGTCATTGGAGTACATTTATGGATCGTGTTCTTATTCCAATACAGTTCCCAAGGGACAGAGTGCACAACACAAGTAAAGTATCTGACATTCCCGGACAGTATAGGTTCTGCTTAAAACAGGAACACCGCCTGCCTTAAACATTGTGAGTGCCTGTCATACACACGGCCACCAGAAGGTGGCGCAGTCTTAACATTGACCGCGTGCTGGCAGCCACACTGGTGAATCGGAGCCCATTGATCTGCGCTTGCTCCGTGCGCCTTCGTTTGTGTGTTTGTGCCGGTCCACACCACATGCACACAAACCTGTTCTTGTATCTGGAAACAGAACGCTTTGCTCGTTTCCATTCTCTTTTTATTCCTCCTTCCTTTTAAATTAACATCGCTTTTCCTTATGCTGGAGAAGACAAACACTGCCCTGTGCTTATCTTCCTGTTACAAGCATTTGGTTAATGAAATCTAAGTAGAGCCTTATACTTCGAATCTTGCTTACATCTTACTAGTACTTGATTTCCATCATCTGAATAAGATCTTAATTTATATTTGTTTATTAATGGAGCTTAGTCAGACAGTAATGAATTCCTTGGTAGAAGTTACCAAAATGGCATTACTCACATGGAGTGACATGCATGTGTATGATTTAAAAGGGCATCTTAAATTTCAGAGGTGTGACACACTGCATTTATTTCTCGGATTCCATTTTAAAGAAAGGAGATGGCCAGGACATTCACTAGTATTTTTCTTTTATTAAGAGAAAAGAGACATGCCTTTGTTATTTTATGAAACTGTTTTCATTAGAATACATCAGAGGCCTTAACAGTAAGAACAAGCAATGTTTAAACAAGTCAGCAATATTTCAGAGCAACCCGTGAACAGTGGCAAATGGCAACACTTCGATACTCATGAAAGTACCTTCTCCAGAAGCTAAGTGAACTCTCTGAGGACAGTCACCTTGCCTTCGTGAAGAAAACAAATGCACATGTCCTTGAGGTGCATCCCTGTATTTATTATGTCTTTCTTAGTCATTTAAGTGGAACATCCCAATTGAAAATGACCTCCCGTTTTCCCTATTCCTCTGTACAGCTCTCTTTGCTCATTACCTCTCTGCCTTTCCACTCCCGCACTCTCCTCACAGATGGGAATTTCTCTCTAAGCTGCTATTCCTATAACTTGGCCTTCCAGGCATTCCCTCCTTCTGTCTCCACCATCTGGCAGCCTCCCTGCCCCTACTGGATTTCCTCCCCTCGTCTTCCCAATCTGCCTGTCAGAACGCTTATTGGGAGGTGTGGCTCTCTCTGACTGGGAAGCTTACTTAGCCCTGACATAGGCAACATCTAAAATTAATTGAGCTGAACTACCATTTGGGTTTGTGGAGCCCAAAGAGCAGGACAGTATCTGTGTGTGTGTGTGTGTGTGTCTATATATATTTCCCCTATATGTGGCCTATATATACCAGGGGTGGCAAAAAATGTATACACATTTTAAGAGTTATTATCTATTGAATTGCAGTAGCCATGTGTGTAGTATAACATTCACTCTAAAGATGGCTTTCATCAAATGAATGCTGGCATCACCATGCGACAGACAGGAGAGGCAAAGAAAATGGTAGAAGCACAGTTGTCATTAGAGGAGCACTAGACCATTTTGAAGTGGTGCTTGAAATTGAGGAACGTTGCTGGAGTTTTCTCCATGTTCTCCTTACACCCTTTGACTTCTGCCTATGGGGGCCTTAAAGGATGTGGTGTAGAAAACCACTACACTGACAGCACTTTGGGAAGAAATTGAAACGGCATGCTCAGTGATACAAGTGGTCACTTCCGTCAACATTGCTCAAAGAGTAGTTCACCACAATCAGAAGTGTCTGGACGCTGGTGGTAGCCACTTTGAGCACCTTTTGTAATTGCAGACGTCAAATGTGACTTGTATTCATCTTTTGTTATCAGTATATATTGAGGATTATAATTTTAATACAGTTCTTTTCCTTTCTTAAAATGTTTATACATTTTTTGGCACTCTGTGTGTGTGTGTTCATGATATATATATATACACACACACACACACACACACACACACATATACAGGCTGTCCGGAAAAAATCCAGCCATAAATGCCTCTATTTTTCATATTACGTGACTGGATGCTTTCTAGTCTGGACGTGAATTCCCTTACTTGTAGGTGTGTACCTTCTTCTCAAACTGAAGTGGAGATTATGAGTTGAAAGGAGAAAATACCTTGGATTGACCGGTGGCATATGGTAAGCCCTCATAAAAGTTAACTGATAAGGGAAAGATTAAATAATGTTTATACATCCATAGGTGGAATATTATATTTCCACTAAAAATAATGTTTTAAAATCATTTTCAAAATGATCATACAAGGTTAAGTGAATACAGGTGGACTTAAAGTTATCTGTGCGACACAATTCCAATTATGAAATATGTAATCACAGGTAAAAGAAGACTAGAGCACTTCGATTTTCATACACTTTTATTTTCTGAACAGTCTGCAAAAAGCATGTCTTACCCTTCACAATCTAAAAATACATGGATTTTTTTGTGTGTGGGCTTATTTTTTCTACTTCTAACAACTCCACACACTTCAAGATATAAAATACATAGAGACAAGAATAAAGATAAATAAGATTGAAATATTAAGATGATCCAGAAATTACTAGAGATCATTAGAGAGGGACAGAGATACATTTAATTATGACACGTGGAAAAGGAAGAGAAACAGGCGAGAAGCAGACACGAACTGCTTTGATCTGAGTAAAATTCCACGCTCGCCAACTCGGGCTTCGGAAGCCACCTGGGACTAACAGGTGACTTAGGTTACCCCTTCGCTCTCTCATTATGTAAATCCTCGCACCTTAAAACTGGAAGCTGAACTCCGAGGAGATTTTCTAGAGCAGAAGGGTGGAAAGCATGCTGTGGTTGGAGGCAGCCATTACCAAAGCGGTATCACCCTGAGGGGGAAAGGAAGCCAGTCCGGCGGAGGTCTCCACCTGTGTCAACATCAATTCCTCATCTCTGGTCTAACAACCCGGAGACTGCTCTGTCCCGAAACCACTGACCTGAAAACTGTCCCTGCGGAGCCTGTCGTTCATGTGCTGTTCTGATGGCTAATGGGCCGCTTCGGCCATTCTCGGCAAACTGTGGTCACCTGGTGATCCTGGGCCATGGTGCCCATTCCGGAGAGAGTAGCTGTCCCTCAGCGATAGCTGTTGCTTCTGTGTTGGAATGTGAGCTCAGCCTTGCCTGATCTCTTAATTTATTTTGCTGTTGTTGTTCTTTAAAGATTGAGCTAGAAATCTAGATTTTTAAAAAGTGATAAAATTCCCTATTGTTAAAATTGGCAGTTAATTAAAAATAGATGAGACCTGTGCTGGGCAATGCTTTGTGGACCAAATAGGACACACTGGCTGGTCTCATCTAGTCTGAGGGCTGCAATTTGAGACTTTTGTTCTATAGCATCAGGTAGGACTAAATGGTCTTTACCCTAGAAATTACATGCCCCTGTGAGGGGCCAGAGCTATGAAGCTGAATCAAACAATAGTCTACCTTTAGGGACTTTTATGTCTAGTCTGTAGACAGACCTTTAAGAAGGTGTAAGTCAAAATACAATAGGGTAGTGTTACTGTAGAGAACAGAACAAAGTGCTAGCTAGTACAAATGGTAGTTTTGTCTGAAAGGAATCAAGGAAGCCTTGAATCAAGTTGGCACTGGACCTGGGTGTGTTCTCTGAGTCCCAATCAGAAAGGACCCCGGGGCTTTGTTTCCTGAGGGAAAGCGGTCCTTTGAGCTCAGCCACAAAATCAAGCCTTTTCTGATCAATGACAGTTTTCTTAGAGGAGAAAAACACTTCCATCTTATATAAATGAAAGTAGAAATTAAGGAACCGGTAGACAAAAGAACAGAAATGAAAAATATTCGAGGACAGAAAATAATAATAATAAAAGAAAATGATAAGAAAGTATCATAGGTTGAGGAGCTACAGGAAGCAGACCGTCCACAGGAGAGGAAATTCAGTAACATGAAAAGTGAATTCATAATGACTTTGAGCAACGCCTTAAAACTCTGGGATCATCTGGATTTTGGGTTCCTTGCAGAGGAAGGATGAGCAGTATGGTAAATGAAGGGCGACCCAGACTCAGCTACCTACGAGTGGTGATAAAACTACTGCTACTACCTGCAGAGTTTTCTCCTAGGATGTAGACTATTTATAATTAGTGGTGCATTGCAAACTCTAAATGCTTAATAAATGTGGTGATAATGTTATCCCATTTCCCATGTTGAGGTATTTTGAGGACAAACTTTTCACTTAATATCCTAATTAAATATTCCCAATCACATATTTGTGGCATTAATCCCCAGGTCTCTCTAGAAGTGCTCTGGGAGGCATCTTATCCCTGACTGGATCAGCCTGTGTGCTGCACACTCGTAGAGAGAAAAGAAGACTTATATGAATCGAAGCCATTGCTCTGTTCTTACATACTATTAGCTCCTAATTGTTCTTCAAAGCAAATACGATTACCCTTTTCATTCCGTACATAATTCTTAGGTTGAATATTGCCAAGTTGGGACTGAGTTCTGTTTCAAGGCTTCCCTTGATTCCAATTTTCACCTGCATTCATCTGGGTAAAAGCATTTGTGAGACAAGAAAGGGATATGCAGCAGCATTTCCCCTGACTACCACCCCTCTGCAGGAGAAAAGTGCTAGGACTCAAGGATATTGTACTGGTCAGGATAGGCTAAGTTATGTTGCAGTAACAGAAAATCCTAATACCTCAGTGGCCTCATATAACAAGTTTATTTCTTACATTTCATGTGACGAAGTCTCTGTTCACACAGAATTCCTTGATCATCATAGCAAGGGGAAAGGATACGGTGAATTGTGCATTTTCTCTTAATGCTTCTGTCCAGAGATCATCCTATCACTTCTATTTCATTGGCTAAAAGCAAGCCATGCTGACCTAACTTTAAAATGGGCAAGGAGGTGCATCCCTACAATATACTTAAGAAGGAGAGAAGAACTGGAATATTTATGAATAGCTCTATTGGCTATCACAGACGTAATTCCTGGAGAAAGAAATTTCCTCTTCGGGTTACTGCAGAGCATAAGCTAATGGCTACTAGGAGATGAGATGGGTCATTGGACCCATGCCCAAGTCATCACTCAAAAGGAGACAGAACTTAGGAGTACAAAAATGAAAAGATTATCCTTTTTCCTCGAGAAGTTTGCAGGCCAGTGGTAGGAAGGGAGATAATAACATACACATAAGTAATCACAATATTTTATAGTAATTGGAGCAAAGCACAAGAAGCCATGGATCATGGAAAAGGGAGAGCATTTAAGAGATGTATAGGATATATCTGAGAGCAGTTAGTGATTGATTAATGATTGAGCATGAAGGACAAATTTGGAGTGATTCCCAGGTTTCTGATTTGGTTAACTGAATAGACATTGGTACATTAATCAAGAAAAGAGTCACAGAGTTAAGAACAATTTTGGGTGATATTAAGGAGACTATTTGAATTCTGTTCAAGTTATCTCTGAGTATTGATATTTAAGCAAAGATGTCCAATAAATGTTTAAACAGAGAGATATTTATGTTTAGTTGAGCAACTACTTATAGAGTGTCCAATATCTGAAGTATTTCACAAGGTGCCATGTATACAAAGATAAACAAATTAATAATTTCTGCTACTGGAGTTACATCTAGTGAGAACAAAGGATACAACAGATAATTGCTCTGCAGGATGATCCCTATTATCAGAGATCGCAGAGTACTCTAGGAGACCAGCAGAGAGGCCTTTAACCAAGGTTAGAAGGGTGATGATGTTCATTATTCAAGGAAGTCTTCTTGGAGGTGATGCCTGAACTAAGTGTAGAAAGTTGAGTAGAACCACTTTGGGTATAGTTAAGCATGGCATTTTCTGTAGTTATAATTTCTAAATTTAGGCCAACTATTTTCTTGTGTGAGTCACTTAACCCTTTCTGTTCCTTGGTTCTACTCTCTAAAATAATGATAATAATAGTTCTATAATACCTATCTCAAGGTAATTCTGAGGATTAAATTCAATAAGGGTACAGACAAGTATAAGAGCAAGGTACAACTCCAGACACATTATTATGTTTTCAATATAACAGACAACAGGTATAGCCAAACCAGTGTTATGAAATCAGAACAGCTGGGTTATTTTGACAGCTGTAAACAGTTGACTATTGCTGGAGTTTAAAGTGTGAGGCAGGGAGTGGCAAGAAAGGAACCAAGAGAGAGAACACAGCTTTGGGAATTATTACACAGAAAGTAACAAGTATTTGCATTCCTTTTGTTTTGTTTGTTTTGTTTTGTTTGTTTGTTTTGTTTTTACAAAGTGAGAGATAATCATGTTTTTGTCATTAAGCACTCTTCCCAGCAGCTGTTGGGGACCATAGGGAGGAGGAATGGAAGCTGGGAACACTCATTGGGGGTATATTACACGTTTTTAGGTCAGAAATGGATTAAGACTGAATGAAGCAAAAATAGCAGGGATAGAGCTGAAAGGCTGGACTCAAGAAATACTTTGGAAGTAAAAGCAGAGAATCTTTCTGGTTAGATAGGGCCAGGGTGAAAGAGTAGGTGATTATCTCAAGTTTCTGCCTTGGATACCAGGAGGATGACAGTGCTAGCAACTGTGCTAGAATGCAAGGGAATAATCGGGTTTGGGGGTGTGTGCTGTGTTTCTGAGACTTCTAAGTGGACATAATTGGATTATTGGGAGCGCCAGATAAATGATGGTGTCATAGCATATTGCCTCTCCACAAATTTTAGAGTGATACGTGGTCTCCAGGAGCATGTATGGAGAAAGAAGACGAGTGGGCTGAGGACATCATTCTGGCGAGCCCTAGAAAATAAAGGGTGGGAAAAAGAGGAGGAATGCACATAGAAACCTAGAAAAATAGCCAAAGAGATCTAAAAAAACAAGAAAGTTAGAGTGGCCGACCTATGGAAATAACCAAAATGTCCTTTGACAGATGATTGGATAAAGACGTGGCACGTATCTACAATGGAATATTACTCAGCCATAAAAAAGATGAAATACTGCCATGTGTGATCACATGGATAGATCTTGAGATTATCATGCCAAATGAAATAAAAATTGGAGAACCATATGATTTCACTTATCTGGGAGGTATAAAACTGAAAGCAACAGGTGAACACGACAAAAAAAACTCATAGACGTACAGACAGCAGTTCAGTGATTTAGCAGTGTACCAGAGGGTAAGGGGAGGGAGCTATTCGAAGAAGGTAAAAGGTCAAATACATAGTGATGGAGGAAAAATTGACTTCCGGAGGTAAACACACAATCCCATATATAGATGATGTATTACAGTATTGTGTACTTGAAACCTATATAATTTTGCTAAACCACAATAATTTAATAAAAAATAAAAATAAATACGGAAGTCTGTTCATTTGGGTGCTAATGGAGTAGTCAATCATTTATCAAACAACTATATTAAGCATCCACTCTGCCCAAAACTGTGGCCAATTGAGATATATTCAGAAAAGCGTATCAAGAAAGTAGACTGAAATTGTTCATTAAATTTATTCATAAGAAGTTTCTCCGATGACCTAATTGGGGTAATTTCTATAGAGTGTTGAAGGCAAAACCCTGAAAGCGGTAGCATAAGGACTGAATGATAGGTGAAGAGAAACACGCCGTTGAGTAGAGAGGTTGCACATCAGCTTGTGTGTGAAACTATGGAGTAAAAAAGAAGAAAGACAAGGACCTGAGGAAGGGACAGGAGGAGAAGAGAAGACAGTGGGAAAGGCAGAAGAGGGATTGCTAGTTTTAGATAAAAAATGGAAAAGGCAAAAGGAAAGGATTAAAAAAGAAGTAATACAAGTTTATTCACGTAGTATAATTTTCATCTCTAAAATATTTAATTTATCATTTCTGTCTGTCTTCTGAGCACTTCTGTCTCTGACATCATTTCAAGAGGCTTTCCCCTCCCCCTATGGAATATACACGTAACAGCCGAATCACAGTTTTCATGTGACGATTCTGTCATCTGCGCCATCACACCGGGCACTTACTGATGCCCTTCGGAGTTTGCCACAGTTTCCTAGTTGTCTTTAAATTGAATAATTTTCTATTGTATCCTAGGCGTTTTTAGTATTATGTTCTTTAGATTCTAGATCTTGTTAAAAATCCTTGGGAGAATGCTGGCTTTTTTTTTTTGTCTGTTTGGTTTGTTTATTTCTTTGTTGAGCAGGCACACAACCCAGTTATTCCCAGATCACCATTTCTGCCTCACCTTCGGGGAGTGATATTCCAGTGCCAGCTCAGTTGTCAGAGCCTCTGAGGCGCTCCTTTGGGTCTGCCGTGAGCGTGCGCCACTCAGGGGTGAACCTGAGACCTGGCTGATGGTTCAATGAAAGGGCAATTCTTAAAGTTTTACCATGTTTGGGGGTTCTATCCTAGCTACGGCGCATAAAGGCTCACATCGCAGTCTTACGGACAGAAAGCCAAAATTTATCTGAGAGTGTTAGGTGTCCATGATGCTTCTGTGTCACCTCCACTGGAGGGCTGACTTTGGCTCAAGTCCATGAAAAAAAAAAGAGAAAATGAAAAACAAAAACAACTCACCCACTCCTCATATGGGTCATTCTTTTTTTATATTTTGACTCTCCACTCCAATTTATCTGCTTCGGCTTATTTTTCGGAGTCCTCAAGCAGTGAATTGTTTTGTTTTGTTTTGTTTTTTGAACAGAGACTTTAGTCATAGCCACAGGGAGAGATGAATTATAGTAGGTTTACTCCATCTTGGTTGTACCAGAAGTTCCAAGGTGGAATAAATTAAATACTAGGAGGAACCCTGAGTAAAATTAAAAGCCTGAAAATTATTTATTTGATCTGGCTCTTAGGAAATTAGTGAACATTTGCACAAACTCGGTGAAGTGTGGCCAGAAACAGTATGGCTGTGCAGCGAGGCACGAATGGGGAGTGGAGAAGTGGGGAAGGGGGTGGGATATCGAGAGCAATTAGGAGCCTGGCAAATGCCATTCAAGGAGGGAGGATAGGGTGTCCCCCTGGAGTCAGGAGAGCTGCAGGTGGCAAGATGAGGTCATTCTCTTGGATTTTCTGTTTCCTCCCATGACCTAATATGTGAAGTTATCAGATGAGAAACAGAAGCAGAAGAAATTGTTGAAGGTTCAAGAAGAGAGATGTGTGACGATCATCTCAGTGAGAAAGAACCCGAACTTTCCAGTGAAAGATGGCAGGGTTGAGAAGCAGTGTGGAGTGTCTCACTATAGTTTGTAGTACGTACTAACCTAAAAATCAAATTCATCCCTTCTCCTAGCTCCCGATTTCTTGCCTTCTTGTTTTCTAGTGGCTTTCACCTCTAATACACATCTAAAATCTACTGCTGTGGCCACACACTAGTCCTTTTGGCTGCCCAGGTGTGAGTTCCATCAGAAAGGATGAGGTAGAGGTCTATTAGACAGGAGAAGGTAGGCCTGACAACCTGAGGATGAGAGGTACTCAGGATCGGATCAAACCAGAGAGAGGTTACCCTCAAGGTTATTCTGAGAAATTTAGCATCATGGAAGAAAGAAGAAAGCAATGGTTAATAAGGAGACTTCGGTTCCCAGACTAGAAGGAAATTACTTAGCTGAAGGTGCTTACATGGAGGCATATATGGATCATGAGTTAAAGGACTGTGATAAATCAGGTGAGGAGTTAAAAACCGAAAAGTGGGGCTGAAGGACAAGTCAGGAGGCACAAAATCCAAACCGATGGGGATCTAGTTGGTCATTCTTTCTATTGCACATTGTGAGGATGAACCCATAAACACCAGAGAGCCCGCAACTCAGCTGGACTTCTAAAATTATATTGTTAGATCCTACTCTCTGGCTACAATCTACCATCCTTTACTATTTTATGTTTTCCATTCCCATATTATTCTCAATCATTCAGTCTGACTCAATTGATTTCACAGCTCTTGTTTTGCTCCCACCCTGAAATGTGGGCCTTTCATTTGAAGCTCTTTTCCTTGGCTCCCACAACATGGTAATTCCATTTCCTTCTTTACATCTGTCCTGAGACCAACCTCCCTCTATACTTAGATCCATCTAGTTCTCTGACATCTCCCTTTCTACTTGAACTATTGAGCACAGCTGAGATGCCCTCAAAATATGTCACCATTACTCACATGTTCTACTCTGGCATTTAGTTCATAACCCCACCTTCCCTCTCTAGAGTCCCCACGACAGCCTCCTGACTTTATTCCATCCTTCTACCCTTGGCTGTCACTGAGATCTCCTATAGGCAATTCTCTACACGACAGCCATAGTGAGCTTTATGAAACAAATGAGTTTATATCACTTTCCTGCTTTAATCCTTAGAAGATTGCTATTTTTTTATTAGGACTCTGGGCTCCCTGGTTTTACCTCATGATTTGACCCTGCCCAGCCCTTCTGCAGCCATCCCAATTTCCTCCTCCTTGGTTTCTCCTCACCCACATTGGCCTTCCGGCTATTTCTTACAAATCACAGCCCTACCTCCCTGGCAGTTCTCTCTGCCCAGGTCTCCATACATCTATTTCATCTCATTCAGATAGAGCTCCAAGACCACCCCCTTGACCTTCTTCATTGCCATCTCTGTCTTTACCCTGCTTGTTTTTAATCACAGTGCTTAACACACTAGACCAGCCCACACTTAAACTTTTCAAAGGAAAGACCTGAAGACTCTCTTATTTGGCTTTAGACCTGCAACACATAAGATAAGGTCCAGCATGCAATAGACACTCAGTAAATACTTGTCAGATTTGTTGAATTAGCAACATGAAAGTTAAAATTCTCTAGAGTAATAGTGAGTGTCAGAATGGGGGTCAAAAACTGGGAGACAGACAGAACTGTAACAGGCTAAGAGTTGTTGCTCTGTTTAAATAATTTTTGGTAAGGAATATATATTAAAATATGCTGTATATATGATTTTAGAATTGTAGGTCACTGTGACCCATTGATTGGATTTGCAAGCATCATTTGCATCATCCTCAGTTTTAAAGGAGAATGCGACACTGTTAAATGATACATATAACTAGCTTAAGTAGAAGTAATTAAGTATATTTTTCACTTTCTCTGATCCAGGTCTGGGATGGTTCCTAAGTGTGTGAAATCAGTGATGGGGTATGTGTGGGGGAATGAGGGGATATAAATATATAGCTAATTCAACAGACATCAAAAATATTTTGCTTATGCAGCAGTCATCATTTTAACCCACTCCGCATATCTCAACTGGACATTTCAAATTTTATCACGCCTTTTCTGGGTTTAAGAAGAAAAATCAAGAATTTAGCTGGTACAAGAAGGCCAGCCTTGAAAATTGGAGTGTCACTAGGAAAGAGCTGGACTGAGATAAACAGCCTGTCTTCATTTATAAAATGCTCAGATTTCACTAGATGATCTCGAAGAGCTCTTCAAGCTCTTTAGTTGTCCGAGTATGTGAGAGTTTTATGCAAGGAGATGAGTGGATCAGCCGCACTTCCCCGCCGACAGTAGGCAGATGTTCATTGCCAAAGAGAGTGCCATTAATATCATTAGGAAAAAGGTTACTGACTGTGCTAATTCTGGAGATGCACAGAGAAGCTACACACAGCCACAAGTATAAGCCTGGGGTTCTCTGAGTGTGGCCCCCAGACCAGTAACCCCCAGCCACTTGTTAGAAATTCTTGGGCCCCACCCCAGACCAACTGAATCAGGAACTCCCAGGGTGGAGCCCAGCGGTTGTTTTTCCAAAGCCTTCTGGGTTACTGGGTTGCATGTTGATATTGGAGAATATTGACATGAATGAATAATATCAGCACTTCAAGTGCTGAAAAGCAGTTCTGAACAAAACACAGGCCGAATACAGAGGAGAAAGAAAGGGCTAAATCTCTGGGATGTTTGGACCTTGTCGCATCAACAGGAGTTCAGACAAAGTTGAGAAGATTTGAAACAGACTTTAAGAGGTGGAAAAATATCCCCTGTTCATGGATAGGAAGACTTAATATTGTTAAAATGGCTATTCTGCCCAAAGCAATCTACAGATTTAATGCAATACCCATCAAAATCCCACAATCATACTTTTCGTGAAACAGATAAAAGAATTATTAGATTTATATGGAACCATAAAAGACCTCGAATTGCCAAAGCAATACTACATAAAAAGAATAAGGCTGGTGGCATTACACTTCCTGACTTCTATTTATATTACAAAGCATCAATAGTCAAAACAGCTTGGTACTGGCAGAAGAACAGAAATAGAGACCAATGGAATAGAACTG
>PVJL010007307.1:55147-80107 GCA_004026885.1 Lyroderma lyra | reverse complement strand
TTCAGGTGTGTCCCAGAAAGGCGGGCTATAGCACTATGGGTGTCCACTTTGGGGTGGTGCTTGCATATTATGTAGAAGCATCTATAAACCAGGCCTCAGTCTTCTCTTCCTCTGCCACCTGATCATAAGGAACTCCTCATAAGGCCACAGGTGCAGGTTGGGAGAGAGAAGGCAGTGCAGCATGAGTGGAGACTATGGGCATGTGGGCCTCTTCTTCATATATGAGCTTACTTGTGACTTCAGGGGCTGCCCAGGCCTGGTCATGTATACACCAGTCCCATTCAATGTTAAAACGTTGCTGTGCACACCCAACTTCATGGCTTGGTGAGTCAGGTAACACCCAGTTTGTGATGGGCAGCTCAGGTCACTTGGTAACTTGATGGCCCGTGGTTAAGGGTTCAGTCTCTATAAAGACCCAGTAACAGGCCAAGAGCAGTTTCTCAAAGGGAGAGCAGTTATCTGTGGAAGACGGTAAGGCTTTGCTCCAAAATCCTAAAGGCCTGCACTGAGATTTGCCTAGAGAGTCCTGCTGAAGGTTCCAAAACACATTCCTATCTGCCACCA
Organism: Lyroderma lyra; assembly: GCA_004026885.1. Classification (NCBI taxonomy): domain Eukaryota; kingdom Metazoa; phylum Chordata; class Mammalia; order Chiroptera; family Megadermatidae; genus Lyroderma; species Lyroderma lyra. The sequence continues at coordinate 79,543 of PVJL010007307.1, read as the reverse complement.
GATTGTTTTAAAGATGAAGACAATTTTAATAAACATATATAAGCATGGCACTTATGTTTTCACTTGAGTAGTAGCTTCTCCCATGCTGCATAAAAAATATTTTTAAAATACAGCAGAAGGCTTCAGCAGTGTCAACATGAAGTATGTGTTCCATTCTTAACACAGCCCAAGGGCCAAGGCAGCCTGCTGTACCCCCACCCCTCCTGGCTAACTCAGTGCTTCAAATGTGATTCTGTCTGCTGTTTGTGGAATGGATGAAGGGCCAGCACGTGAGGCCTTGGAATCGTTTGCTGGAGGGTTTCCTTCTGCCTACAGAATCCTGAACACTCTTCTTTGCTTGGCACAGTGGCTCTCAGAGGGTGGTCCAAAGTGCATGTGCACCAGCATCATGGATGTGCTTGTTAAACACAGATTCCACGCCCCCCTCAGACCACCAGAAACAAATCCTCAGGAGTGGGCCTGGAGCAGACTTGTCTCCCCACTTCCCTGGGTACCTGACACATGTAGAGAGGCGGACCTCTGGGACTGCCAGACTTGGGGAGTCATTTCTGACTTCTCCCTGCTTGGGGAAACTCCTTTCTTCCTTCATTCTCATCCTCAATGTGGCCCCCTAGGTTTAGCTTTCCTATACTTCCCTCCACATGCTGATTATCTCCCTCCCATCAGCTTGGCCTATCTTGCACATGACTGTGGAGTCCAGTGGTAATATTCTTCATAAGTTTACACTGTTTCACATTTCCCACTCAAGAAAGGTAGTATATCATTTGTAGCTGGCTATCATAGGCTGAGTCAACACAGAAGTGATACAGGTAGGGACAAGGAGCAAAGGTATAGAAATCAGCCAAAGGTCCCGGGAAGAATTCCAGCTTAAAACAATATTCAAGAAAATTATGCAAATCCCCAAACAATTAATGCCTTAGGATCACAGCTCTAATTTTAAAAATTTAAAATCTGTATTGGGGATAAAGGGTGAGATTCATAGCTAGTATGGCATGTGTTGTTTTCTGACTGATAATGGAATTGAGGCCTTTGGTCCAGGGGAGAAAATGCCAGACTCAGCAAGATTCCAAAGTAGAAGCAATTTGGAAATGGTTTGGAGATCAATTCCCTGCCCAAAAGTTCTGAACAAACCCAAACCAGAGCTTTTTACACAAATGACTAGAAATGAAAGCAAAAATTTCATCAAAACAAAGGTGTGTGTGCAACATATTGGCCCCTTGGTGTCATTTGAAGGAAATTAATGTGGAGAGCCAAAGAGATGGCGTCTGCAATATGTAATGCTCCAGAGACCTGCTGGCTATTTCATCCTGCTGTAGCAGAAATAAATGGTCCCAGCAAACCTTCAGGGAGAAATAAGACATGTGCATAAGTAAGATTAATCAGTAAAGCTGGCAACGACCTAATGAGTCATCTTTGACATCGTAAAACTGGAGAAAACATGAGCCTGTGGCCTGTCGGATCTGTGTGCTCTCAGAGGAAGCAAACGGGAGCAGCCCAGGTGCACAGCTAGGGGCAGTTCCTGATCACAGCCCAGTGGAGGGGACGTGATAGAAAAGTGTCTGCACTGGGGGTTTATTGGCCCATGTGGGTCTGTTTCTGTGAAGACACTTGAGGTGGGCTGGGGAAAAGTGAAGGTCTGGGGGCTCAGGCTTCTTCTCCCCTCAGGGGTCCCCTTCTGTGAAGCTCCCAGGGAGGCTGTTTTCCCACCCAAACTGGGAAAAAGGGTGGAGGGCATAGAGCACATCCAGGACACAGCCTCAAGGAAGAAGGCCCTGAAGAAAAGTGTTTGGAGTGGCTTTGTGCCAATTCTCCACCCGCTTTCGTCCCTGGATCCTGTGGGCCAGCCCTTATGCAGACTCAGCTCCGCCCTTCTGCTGTGCATCTGTACCTATTCGTACACAGCCTTCACTTCCCTTGAGCCTAAACAACTCTCATTTTCCTTCCTTCCCAGTCCAGATTATCTCCAGACTCAGTGAAGGAAAGGCTAGGGGCCGTGGTGCTGTCTTCACAAACCACAGTCCCTTTCAGAAGGCAGTTCATTTTACTCGGTGCCTCAGATGTCTCTCTCCCCCACCCCACCCCCAACCACCCTTTGCCATCAGCTGTCAAACCTCTTCCTCCGGGAATCATGGGTAAGTGGCAAGCCAGACCATAGCCTCACTAGGTACTTCCTGATTTAGAAAACTTTCCTTAAACACCGAAAAAGCTGAAACCCAACTTCCCTTTGCTGACTGAGTCTACCCAGTTAGTGGACAGCATGCCTAAGAGCCCTAAAGAGTTCCTCTGTGGTTAGCACCCCCTGAAAGAACCTCCGGGCTCCCCTACTGTGCACAGCCAGGTTCTGTGGCAGCAGTGCCCTCCCCCACAGAAACCACACCACACGGGATCAGTGCTGCACCCAACCCGCACCCAGAGCTCTCCAGCCCTTGGCACACACTGCCAGCCTGCTGTGTGCTGCCGGCTGCCTGGCTTACTCCATAAGACTTAGCTGCAGCATCCAACATCCTGGGCACACAGCCCCCTCCCGCAAGTGGCCGATAGCAGGAGTCTTAGGCCAGGGGCTCAGATCTGGCCTGCTTTACTGGGCTGTGTTCATGCCCCTCTCGGGGCATGCATCTGAAGGAGAGGTTTTGGGGACTCTTCCTCATAATGGCCATTTGGGTATGAAAGGGCATGAACTTTGAAGCAATGCTGCAACAAACCTGGCCCCGTGTCCTGGCTCAGTGACTAATGTGCATCCTGGCAAATGAATTAATCTCTCAGAGCCTTGGTTTCCTCATCTTCCTCTCAGTCAGTGAATAATGACTATTCCTACTCTGTGCCTGCACTGTGATGGTCACTGAGGACACAGCACAAATAACAAAGATACAGTCTCTACTCTCCTGGAACTTAGATTTTAGAGGGAAAGAAAGATAAGCAATAAATGAGTAAGCAAATAAATAAATGCAATAATGTCAGTCAATGGCGAATGCCATACAGGAAGTCCATGTGACAGAGGGACCGTGACTAGACAGCTGGGAGGGGACTTGGATAGGGTAGTCAGGAAAAGCCACTCTGAGGAGATGATCTGTGAGATGAGGCCTGATAACCAAGAGGGAGCCAGTGGTGGGAAGATCTAGAGTGAGGTGAGAGAGAGGAAAGCTTGCTGGTCACAGTGAATTCCACGTATTTGAGGAGCATCAGGGCAGTAAGTGGAGGGAGTGAGGGGCAACCAGGGCAATATGGGTCCAAGACATGGGCAGGGGCTGGATTATGTAGGTCTTTGTGAATTACAGGGCCCTCCTTGCTTGAATTTTATTCTAGCAAGTTGCATTATAATAAAAAACAACCACTGGATGGTTTTGGGTAATAGAACAATGTAAGATTTTGGTTTTCAGAATTTTCCTCTGCCTGCCAATGATGAGTAGATAGTGGCAGGGGCAGGGGATGGAGAGGAGAGTGGGTGGAACAGAACCAAGTGGTGATGAGGCAGCTTTTGCAACTGTCCAAAGGAGAGATTAGGGTGGGACTAGTGGGGCCAGAAAGTGGAGAAAGATATAAAATATGCTTTAGAACAGGCCTGGCCAGGCTTTTTCAGGGCAAGGGCTACTTCTCCAAGTGTCATGGTCTCTAACTATTTATTTTATTATTCAGGTGGTCCCCCCAAAATTACTTGGCAGGCTATTGGTGGACCATGATCGAGTCTTGCCCAGCCCTGCTTTAGAATGAAGCCAACATAGCTTGCTGTTAGGTTTGATGTGATGGTTAAGGAAACGAAGAATTAGGAATAAGTCTAAGAAGTTTTGCTTGGTTGGGTGGTGGTGCCATTCACTGAGCAGGAGAGCTGAGAGAGAAGCAGATATGTACAAGTGGGGAGAAAATAGGAGGAATGTTTTGGCCAGATTATGTCTGACAGATCTCTTGGACCTCGGAGTGGGAATTCCAAGTATGCAGTTGAGGAAGAGGTCCAGGGTAGAAACGTGAGTCTTCAGTACCTGGATGAAATGTGAAGTCATGAGATCAGATGAGAGCACCTTGAGGCAGTGTGTAAATACAAAAAGTAGACCAACCTCTGGAGCCTCCAACATGTAAAAGTGAAGTGGGATAAACCAGCAAAGGAGACAAGTAGGAGAAACATTGGGAAAGAGAGAATGTCGTGAAAGCCAAAAACTGGAGACAATTTTAAGAAGCAGCAAGTGGTCCACTGTGTTCATACCACCCATTTCATATGACCACTTTAAGGACTGAACAAAGTAGTATATGCGAAAGCCTCTATGGGCTGTGAACATGCACCACGACTATTACCTATTGAAAGACCCATTGTTGTCTGCCCCCAGGACCTACTGCTCTCATGAGGCTGCTGTGTGTCACCGTGGGCCATTCTGCACCAAATTGCCAGGAAACAAATACTAAATAAAATGAAGAGCAACCACAGTACTATTTCCCTCAAGAAGTCAATAGAAATTGTAATGATTACTGGCTAACACTTTCAAAGAAATGAACCATGAAGGATGAAATGAGAGAGGAGAATGGAAAGAGGAAGGAAGGGTTTGTAAAACTCCTGCATGAGAAGCAGAATTTTCACCAAGCATGCAGAAAACAAGTTTTACCAAAGAGTAGAGCATTATTCTAAACCTCATTAAAACATTGCAACCAAACATTCTCTAGTTAGTCCTGGCTGCACATTGGTGAGTAAAACAGGTTATCTATACAGTAGTTGGGTCAACAGAGCTGTGAGTAACTTGTGGGCATTCTATCAAACAGCATGCATGCAGTAAAAGAGACCAGTCATTTCCAAACATGTTTCTTTATGTCTTGAACAAGCCACTAGAGAAGATTCACATCATGGGCTTTAGGTGAGTGAGTCAGTGAGTGTGTGTGTGTGTGTGTGGTGTGTGTGTGTGTACATGTATGAGGGAAACACAAGAGAGTCAGAGACAATCAATCTAATTTGGGGGTAAATCAATCCTTGAAAATCAGATTTCTGTATGAAATATTACTATATCTGATGCTTCTCCCTAAGTCTCTCTCTCCCTCCCCATCTCCCTCTTCCTCAAAGTACTATGGACTTTTAAATTCTGACATTGCAGATAAAAGTCCACCTGGCTAAATAAGGTCCTATATTGTATTCCCCAGTAAGTACAAGGAAAACCCAAATAAATTATACCAATTACTTTGGATTCTCATAAACTCCAAGGTGGACTCAGTATCTGATCTGCTTTAAAATGTTCAAACCCAAAGATAAGACTTAGTATCTGATGCTAACCTAACTGCCACCCTGGGAGGAAGCACAGAGGTGCCTATAGAGTAAGCCCTAAAACTTTAAAAACAGCCCTGCCACATTGGAATTTCACACGGGCTTTACATTCTCATGTCCTAGCTTCCCTTGCTTTGCTTCTTTGTGAAATACCACTGAGCTGCCCTGGTTCTCATGCCCATGCCAGTTCTCTGACTCGATCTGGCTTGACTTTTTCTCTGTTATTACACCAGACTCTAGTTACACTCCAGTGTCCTATAGTTTTCTCCCCAGGCCCTGGTTCTCAGTTTTCTCACCCTGTGCTTGTCCTGGAAGTTTGGTTGGACCATGTTCTCCTTTAGTTATCCATTTATTCACTAACCTATACATAACACACCATTTATCCACCCACCTGCTATTTATTGATCACCTGCTCTGTTCCAGGTGTTGTGCTTGATGATGAGAACTCAGAAATAATGAGAAATTCATAATAAAACAAAATCATATTTTGAGAGGGATAACAAGGACCATATTAACATCCCCCACCCCAACCCCGCATGAACAACCAGAAATCTGGTCAAAATATATGAAACACTAGATTTCAACACACTGAACATCAGGCAATGAAATACAGGGATTCCTGAGAGATGGCAAAAAATATTGAGATACAGTTGCTCAAAAGCTTTCTACCTTGGAGCATTTATCAGAATACAGAGTACTGGACTTCAGGCACAGAGGAGAAACCCAAACAGAACCAGCAGACTCTCTGATTTTAGAACATGGAGCTGATAGTCTGAGACAACTACAACAGCCAGAGTTCAGAGGACAGAGTACCATAGCAGTAAGAGAACTACTTGAGACTACAGGGAGTCTCCCTTGAATACTTAGTAGAGTATTTAACAGCATGTTTGTGTAAGAAAATTACCCAAGTCTAGGAAAAGAGCCATCCAACACCATTAAAGGGAACAATGCCCAGTGCTCACACAGTGGCTGGAATAGTGCCTGCTCCTACCAGGCAGACTGGAAAACCTCATAATTCACAATAGAAGTACTCAGGAAAATCTTGCCTCAATAAAACAAAATAATTAACCTGAGACTGGGAAGTGCTCCAGACCCACCAAATAATAAATCAAAACTTAAAGGATCAAACTGTCTCCAAGTAAATTAACTGCATCCCAGATCAAAACTCAAGATTTATAATAATAAAAAATATTCTGCACCCAACAAAGTACACTCACAATGTCTGGCATCCAATCAAAGATGACCAGGCATTCAAAGAGGCAAGAAAACATGAGCCAAAAGGAGGATAAGGAAGTTGTAAAAACATTATCCTTGTTAAATTCCTGAAATGAAACTACAATGTATAAAATGAAAAATATCCTGAATGAGATTAATGGCAGAAGAGACATTGAGGAAGAAAAGGTTAGTAAAGTTGTTAACATTGTAATAAAACTACCCAAAATGAAACACAGAGAAAAAAGTAAATTGTAAAAATGAAAAGAGTACCAGTGAATTATAAGACAACTTTAATCAGCATAGTATGTGTATGGTTGGAGACCCTGAAAAGGGAGGGGATAGAAAATACAATTGTCTCTTTGTATCCATTAGGGTTTCCTTCCAGAACCACCCACATGCCCCTGCAAATACCAAAATTCACAGATGTTCAAGTTCCTTATATAAAATGGCATAGTATTTGCAGATAACCTAAACACATCCTCCCATATACTTTAAATCATCTCTAGATTACTTATGATACCTAATACAACATAAACACTACATAAATAGTTGTTATACTCAATTGTTTAGGGAATAATGACAAGAAAAATGTCTGTGCATGTTCAGTACAGGCATAACCATTGTAGGCCTAACTACATAGTACACATCAGCAACAACATAACATTTTTTCCTTAAATAATTTGGCCTGTGATTGGTTGAACCCATGAATGTAAAGCCAAGTGTACCTGAGAAATAATGGCTGAAAAATTTCCAAACCGAATGGAAATAATGAACCCACATATCCATGAAGTTCAGTAAACTACAAGCACAAGAAATATGAAGAAAACTACACTAATCAAACTGCTCAAAACCAGTGAGAAAGAGAAAAATCTTAAAAACAGTCAGAGGGAAAAGACATGTTATGTACAGAGGAAAAAAGATAAAGATAACTGATAATTTCGTTCTGGAAACAATGTAAGCAGGAACACATTGGGGCAGCATCTTTAAAGTACTGGTAGAAAAAAATCAATCTAGAGTTCTATATCCACAAAAACATCTATCAAAAACAAAGGTGGGATTGCTTTGGCTATTCAGGGTCTTTTATGATTCTGTACAAATCTGATAATTTTTTGTTCTATTTCTTGAAAAAAACGCCACTAGGATTTTAATGAAGATTACATTAAATCTGTATATTGCTTGTATCACACTCCCTGACTTCGATTTATACTACAAAGTAACAATAATCAAAACAGCATGATATTCACAGAAAAACAGATGCACAGATCAATGAAATAGAATTGAGAGCCCAGAAATAAACCCAAATATATATAGGCAGATAATTCTTTACATAGAAGCCCAAAACATACAATGGAGAAAAGAAAGCCTCTTCAATAAATATTTGGAAAATTGAAAAGCCACGTGCAAAAGAATGAAACTAGACTACTATCACCATATAGCAAAATTACTGTATTTTGCCATGTATAATGATCTTCCATTAATAATGTTCCATTAATAACCTATGTTTTTGGCCCAAACTTTCCAGAAAAAAAAATCTGTTTTAATTTTTTAATTCAAATTTTTATTTGTTTATACTTAGGTACTTGTTTTTTGTATTATAAAGGAATTTAAGCATTTATTATTTTAAATATTATGGCACAAAAAATTTTATAACACTTTAACACATAAGCATAAATAAAAGAATTAAAAACATTTATATAGATACAGAATTAGTAGTACCCCATGTATAATGCACATTCTTATTTTTCCCTCACAAATTTGGGCAAAAAAGTATGCATTATACACAGCAAAATATGGTAATGCAAAAATAGATCAAAGACATAACTATAAGACCTGAAACAATAAACTGCATAGAATGAAGCACAGGTACTAACTAAATTTATGAATCTTGGGTTCATGGAGGATTTTATGAAATTAACCTCAAAGACAGGGCAAATAAAAGCAAAAATAAATTAATAGGACTAAATCAAACTAAAAAGCTTCTGCACAGCAAAATAAATTATCAATAAAACAAAGAAGCAAACATCCAAATTGGAGAAGATATTTGCAAACAACATTTCTCAGAAGGAATTAATATCCAAGATATATAAAGAATTTGTAAAACTCAACAAAAAAATAAAATAAAAAAAACAATTCAATTAAAAATGGGTAGAGGACCTGAACAGACACTTCTCTCAAGAAGACATACAGAGAATTATCAAAGATGGCAGAGTAAATAAACATGGTGCCTGCTTTGTTACATGAACACATTAAAATTACAACTAAATTACAGAACAACCAACCTGGAGAACCATCTGAAATCTAGCTAAACAGAGGTTTTATAACTAAGGATACAAAGAAAAAATGTTGAGACTTGTAGTAGGGGCAGAGACACTAAACAGTTTAGCCCCAAACCTCCAAGAATCTGGAGGAAACCTTGGCCATAGAGGTTCCTCCCAGAGGAGTGAGGGACCCCAACCCCACACCAGGCTTCCCAGCCCAGAGTACTGGGAGAAGGAGCCCCACAACATCTGGCTGTGAAAACAGTGGAGATTCTGACCATCTGAGTGAGAAAGAAGGCTGTGGGAAACCCACTTGCCCTCTTAAAGTGCCCACATACAGCCTCAGTCACTCATAAGCACTCATCCTGGACTCCAGCAGGGGTATGGTGACTCAGGCGGTGTTGGAGTGGTACAGGGGGCAGACTGAGATGTGTGGCTTAGGGATGAAGGCTAGAGGACAGTCACCACTTCCTGAATGGGGTCTTCTTCCTGTGCAGCTGGTGGGCATAGGAGTGACATAATCTTTTCTGTGTTGCACCTCCCCCACAGCCAAATCTAATCTGATTGGTCTGGTGAGCTCTGCTGGCTCCACTGTGCTGGCTCACTGGGGCCCTGACCTACCCAACTCCCCCAACACCAAAGGCACTTTCTCCAGTGAACATCCAGCCTTGCAATATTCATTGCAAAACTATCTAAGATTGCAGGCCCTAGGCAGGCATTGACCAGCTTCAGTGTGCTCTGATACTTTTGCTGAGTAGATCCAGGCATAGCACTGGCACCAAACAAGAATCTATAGGAGCACCCAGTGCAGGTAATCAAGGAGACTGTGCCAGGGCCCCACAGGGAACCTACTACATAAAGTTACCCAGCAATACTGGGGGACATAAGAGATCTACTTAATACATAGAAACCAACACAGAGAGGCATCCAAAATGATGAAACAAAGAAATACATCTCAAATGAAAGGATAGCAGAAAACTCAAGAAAAAGAACTAAATGAGATGGAGGCAAACAACCTGCCTGAGGCAGAACTCGGTTATAAGGATGCTCAAGAAACTTAGTGAGAACTTAGTGAGAAAGAGAAAGCAAGCAAGAGGAATGGCATAGAAGTCATAAAAAAGAGTCAGGCAGAAATAAAGAATGCAATAACTGAAATCAAAAATGCAACAGAAGGAATCAACAGACTAGATGAAGCAGAGACTCAAACCAATGATTTGGAAGAAAACACCCAATCAGAACAGCAAAAAAATCCCAAAGAATCCAACAACAAAATGAGGACAGTTTAAGATTCCTCTGGGACAACATCAAGCATAGCAATATTTGCATCATAGGGGTACCAGAAGGCAAAGAGAGAGAGCGAGCGAGCAAAAGAATGAGAACCTATTTGAAGAAGTAATGGCTGAAAACTTCCCTATCCTGGTGACAGACATAGACAGACAAGACCAGGAAGTACAGAGAGTCCCAAACAAGATAACCCAAACAAGCCCATACCATGACATATTATAATTAAAATGCCAAAAGTTAAAGATGGAGAGAATACTAAAAGCAGCAAGAGAAAGGCAACTACTAACTTATAAGGGAGCTCCAATAGACTGTCAGCTGATTTCTCAACAGAAACTTTGCAGGTGAGAGAAATTGTCAGAAAACATTCAAAGTGATGAAAAGCAAAGACTTACAACCAAGCTTACAACCTTGGCAAGGTTATGACACCTTACTGAGTTGTTTGTACAGTGCTGCCAACGTAAGTGCATGGTGGCAAGTTCACAAATGTAATTGTCAGATTTGTGGGGACAACAACAGCTCTGACATCCATTCCAGAAAAAGAGTTTCAAAATTGCTTTGAAGGGTGGACTAGGCACTGGTGTCAGTGCATAGTTTTCCAAGGCGAGTATGTTGAAGGTAACCATAGTGATATTCAGCAATGAGGTATACAGCACTTTTTCTAGGATGAGTTTGTGAAATGAATTGTCTGACCTCATATATACAATGGAATATTACTCAGCCATAAGAAAAGATGAAGTACTGCCATTTGAAACAACATGGATGAATTTTGAGATTGTCATACTAAGCTAAATAAGTCAGACAGAAAAAGTCAAGAACCATATGACTTCAATCATATGTGGAATGTAAAACTGAAAGCAATAAATAAACAAGACAAAGAAACCAAAACTCATAGACACAGAAAACAGTTTAGTGGTTACCACAGAGTAAGAGGGAAAGAGGGGGTGTGGGTGAGCGGTCAAATATATGGTGATTGAAGGAGAACTTACTCTGGGTGGTGAGGACACAATGAAATATATACATGATGTATTATAGAATTGTACACTTGAAACCTATATAATTTTACTAACCAATGTCACCTCAATAAATTTAATAAACAATATTTGAAAAAGTGAAATAAAGATTTTCTCTGACATCATGAGCAGACCTTTAATATAAAAAATGTTAAAGAATATCCTTTTTAAAAAAAGAAGTAAAATAATACCAGATAGAAATCTGAATCTATTATATACAAAGAAACAAAGAATACCAAAAAAAGTTAAGTGTAGGTCATCTTTTTTATTATTTAAGTTAATTGAAAGATAACATAGTTTAAACAAAAATGATGGTAATATAATATTTATAACACATATAAAAGTAAAATATATGACAACAATAGCATAAATGCTAGGAAAAAGAGTAACTATACTATTATAAGGTTCTTATACTGTATGTCAGGGTTTCTCAATCACATTATTACTGACATTTTGGTCTAGGTAATTTTTCATTGTGAGGGATAATCATGTGCATTGTAGAATTTTTAGCAGCATTCCTATATTCTACCCTCTAGGGGCCCCTAGTGTCTACACATTACCAATTGTCCTTTGGAGGACAAAATTGCCTCCAGTTGAAAATCCCTGCTGTATGCAAAATGGTTTAATATTACTTGAAAGTGAACTTGATAAGCGAAATACATATACTATAAACCTTAGAGCAATAACTAAAATAACAAAGCAAAGAGCTAGTAGGCCAAGAAAGAAGATAAAATTAAATATTATAAAATATTCAATTAAAAAAGGCATGAAAATAGTTAAAAGGGAACAAAGAACAGCTAAGATACATAGAAATAAATAATAAGATGATACACTGGAACTTAACCACATCAAAAAAGTCATATTAACATATATGGCTTAAATACTCAATTCAAAGACAGAGATTGTCAGACTGGATACCAAAAGTATATACTGCCTGAAAGAAATGCATTTTAAAAATAAAGACAGAAGTAGATGAAACACCACAGTGGAAAAAGCATATACCATGCTAATACCAATCAAAATAAACCTGCAGTGGCTATATCAATATCAGACAAAGATTTCAGAACAAAAAGTACTAACAGAAATGAAGAAGGCCATTTCATAAAGATAAAGGGGTCAATTTATTGAAAAGACATAAAAACTACAAACATTTATAACTCAAATAAGAAAGCTTCAAATATACCATGGAAAACTAATAGAATTGTAATGAGAAATAGACATATCCATGTTACACTCAGAAATTTAAATACTCTTCCTTCAATAATTGATAGAACAAGGACATAGAAAATCAACAAAGTTACACTAGACTTGAGCATTCTCTACCAGCTTGACCTGTTTAACATTTATAGAATGCTCCATAGCGAAACACTCCTTCTACTCAAGTGCACGTGAAATATTTTTTTTAATATTTTTATTGTTAGACTTATTGGGGTGACATTGGTTATCAGGAGTTACTTACATAGGTTCCAGGTTTACAATTCTACAGTGTATCATCTATTTGTTGCATTATATGTTCACCACCCAGTGTGACTTCTCTTTCCATCACCATATATTTGGCTCCCCCTTGCTCCTCTCCCACTCCCTCCCTCTTCTCTCACCCCCTCTTCCCTTACCCCCAAATAACCCTTAAACTATTGATTGTGTCCATGAGTTTTTTTGTTTGTTTTGCACGTGGAATATTTACCAAGATATTCCAGGCTATAAAAGGAGTCACAATGCATGGTCTGATCACAGTGGAATTAAGTTAGGAATTAATAACAGAAAAATATCTGGAAAATCCCCAAATATTTGGAATTTAAATAACACACTTCTGTATAATCCATGAGTCAAAGAGGAACTCCAAAGAGAAATAGAAAGTATCTTAAACTGAATGAAAATGAAAATACAATATATCAATACTGAGGGGAAAAATTATAGCACTAAAAACATATATCAGAAAAAAAGAAAGATCTTAAATCTATGATCAAAGTTTTCATCTTAAGAAATTAGAAAAGAAAGATCAAATTAAATACAAAGAATAAAAAAGGAAATAATAAAGCCCAATGAGGAAATCAATGCAATGGAAAATAAAAGAGAGAGAGAGAAATTCATGAAACCAAAAACGGGTTTTCTGAGATCAACACTTAAATTTTTAGCCAACTGACGAGAAATAAGACACAAATTTCCAATATCATAAATGAAAGAGGTGATATCTACAGATTCTACTGATTTTAAAAAGATAATGAGGGAATGTTATGAACAACTTTATGCCAATAAATTTACAACTTAAATGAAATGGACACATTCTGGACAACTCTTGGCTGTGTTTTTGTTGTCCCCTTATCCTCTAAATGTTGGAGTGCTCAAGAACCCAATCTTCGGCAATCTTCTCTTTTCAGTCTACTTTCATTTTCAATGTGATTCCAATTATCCTATATCTTTAAACACCATCTAAATATTGATGAGAGAAGAGGGCAAGATGATGACTGGAGAGGAGGTCCCTAAAGCAGGAGTTGCCATACTGATATCTGATGAAATAAACTTCAGGTTAAAAAAGATAGCAAGAGACAAAGTTGGATATTACATAACGATAAAAGGCACAATACAACAACAAGAAGATTTGGCACTAATTAATATATATGCTCCCAACCAGGAAGCACCAAAATATACAAAGAAACTACTAAAAGATTTGAAAGGAGAAACTGGCAAAAACACAATACTCCGAGTCACAGGATACAAAATCAACGTACAAAAATCACAGCATTCCTATATACAAACAACGAATCCTCAGAAAAAGAAATGAGGGAGTCAATTCCTTTTGCTATCACAACAAAAAGAATGAAATACCTGGGAATTAACAAAGAACGTGACAGACTTATACACGGAAAACTATAAGACACTTTTGAAAGAAATTGAAACAGACATTAAAAGATGGAAAAACATCCCCTGTTCATGGATAGGAAGACTTAACATTGTTAAAATGGCCATTCTGCCCAAAGCAATCTACAGACTTAATGCAATACCCATGAAAATCCCACAATCATACTTTCGCGAAATAGATAAAAGAATTATCAGGCTTACATGGAACCATAGAAGACCTCAAATTGCCAAAGCAATACTACATAAAAAGAACAAGGCTGGTGGCATTAAAACTCCTTGATTTCAATTTATATTACAAAGCATCAATAGTCAAAACAGCTTGATATTGGCAGAAAAACAGAAATATAGACCAATGGAACAGAACTGAAAATCCAGAAATAAATCCATAAATTTATGGACAAATAATTTTCAATAAAGGAACCGAAAACATACCATGGGGAAAAGACAGCCTCTTTAGTAGGTGGTGCTGGGAAAACTGGAAAAACATATGCAAAAGAATGAACCTGAGCTGTGAGTTCTCTCCATATACAAAAATTAACTCAAAATGGATTAAAGACCTTCATATCAGACCTGCAACAATAAACTGTATAGAAGACATTGGTATTAAACTTATAGACCTAGGACTCAAGGAAGATTTCATGAACCTGGACCTCAAAGGCAAGGGAAGTAAAAGCAAAAATAAATGAATGGGACTATATCAAACTAAAAAGCTTCTGCACAGCAAAAGAAACCATCAACAAAGCAAAGAGACAGCCAACTAAATGGGAGAAAATAAAATAAATAAATAAATGGGAGAAAATATTTGCAAATAATGTATCAGATTATTTATATCAGGGTCTAAAACCTAAAATATATAAAGAACTAATAAGACTTAACAACAAAAAAACAAACAACCCAATTAAAAAGTGGGCAGAAGAACTGAACAGACACTTCTCCCATGAAGAAATACAAATGGCCAGCAGACATATGAAAACATGCTCATCTCATCCTCATTAGCTATCAGGGAAATGCAAATCAAAACCACAATGAGATACCACCTCACACCTGTGAGAATGGCTGTTATCAACAAGACAAGGAATAACAAGTGCTGGAGAGAGTGTGGAGAAAAAGGAACACTGGTACACTGCTGGTGGGAGTGCAAACTGGTACAACCACTGTGGAAGGCAGTGTGGAGGTTCCTCAGAAAATTGGGAATGGAGTTACCATTTGACCCAGCAGTCCCACTTCTGGGGATCTACCAAAGAACTTGAAAACCTTTGTCCGCAAAGACTTATGTACCCAGTGTTCATTGCAGCGCTGTTCACAGTGGCCAAAACATGGAAACAACCAAGTGCCCTGCGACAGATGACTGGATAAAGAAGCTGTGGTACATATACACAATGGAATATTACTCAGCTGTAAGAAAAGATGAAATATTGCCATTTGCGACAAAATGGATGGACCTGGAGATCATCATGCTTAGATGATAAGCCAGACAGAAAAAACAAAGAACTGTATGACTTCACTCATATGCGGAATATAAAACTGAAAGCAACAAAGAGAAAAGAAATGAACAAACCAACAAATAACCCATGGACACAATCAATAGTTTAATGTTTATTTGGGGATGAGTGGGTCAGGAAGGGGAAAAAGGGGAGGGGATGGGAGAGGAGGGGGGGAAGCTTAATATAAGGTGATGGAAAGAGAAGTCACATTAGGTGGTGAACTTATTATACAACAAGCTGACAAAGCACTGTAGAACTGTATGCCTGAAACCTATGTAATCCTTGCTAACAGATGTCACCCCAATAAGTCTAACAATAAAAATGAATTTAAAAAAATACACTAACCCTAGTGATAGCTGATGAGTGTGAAATAAAGGTCATAAAAAATTTTTTTAAATAATAAATAAATAAATAAATGTTGATGACTTCGTTTTCTTCTTTTTGGGATGGCCTATCTCCTGAGCCTCAAACATGTACATCCAGCTTTCTACTCAACAGCTCCTCTATGATATCCCACAGGCATTTCAAATTTAAGTGTCCAAAACAAATATCTGATTTCCTGCTACGCACATACACAATTTGTCTCTCTCTCAGGCTTCCCCATCTCAGTAAATGCAACCACCATTCTCCTAATGTCTTGGGCTGAAAGCGAGCAGTTCAATTCCCATTCAACAACAAATTCTACCTTACTTTCAAACTATATATTGAATCTAATTTCTTATCCTCACCACTTCTACTCTAGCAGAAGCCACCATATCTTGTCCAGACTTCAGCAGTAGGCTCCTAACTAAAATTTCTACCTGTACTCTTGCTCAGTCCCTATCATCTAACCAAGTGGCATAGACATTCAATGTTCATGGATTATTTATGTGCTCCTTCATGCTTTCTAGTGCCCTTGCAGTTGAGTAGTGATGTAAGCAGAAGTTACTAAGGTAATACCTAGCTGAAACAAGTAAAAGCCCCTGTCTAACCCATCTAGCCCCCTCAACTTTACCACAGTGTTTGGTAGTCCCAAGGGCCACATATTGAGATGGTAATCTAAGGTGAAACCAGCCTGCATCCATGAACCTCAGCTGAGAAGAGGGTTGTCCTAGAGAGCCATCAGACTTGCAGTGCACAGTGCAGTAACAAGAAATAAATTTTATGCCTTCAGACACTGAGACTTTGAGTTTGTTTGTCACTGCACCAAGCATATCCTATACCAATACAACCCTGTAACACAGCAAAAAGGTGGACCTTTTAGGACATATATATATATATATATAGAATCACATCTTTAATACTTCTTTCGCTTAAATGCAATTTACATAACATAAAATTAACAATTTAAAAGTGGTCTTTAGTATATTCACAATATTGTGTAACTACCACCTCTATAAAATGCTAATCTATTTTCATTACTCCAAAAGAAAACCCTGTTCTCATTAAACTATTACTCTGCATTTTCCCTTTCTCCCAGCCCCTGACAACCACCAATTTGCCTCCTGTCTCTATGCATTACCTATTCTAAGTGTTTCATATAATTGGGATCATAAAGTAACACGAATCTGGCTTCTTTCACTTAGCATAACACTTTCAAGGTATGTTCACGTTCTAGCATATATCAGTTCTTCATTCCTTTTTATGGTTGAATAAGATTTCACTGTATGGAATTTTGTTTTATCCTTTAATGGAGATTTAGGCTGTTTTCACCTTTTGCTTATTGTGATCAGTGCTGCTACGAACATTTGTGAACAAATATTTGTTTCAGTACCTGTTTTCAGTTCTCTTGGGTACATATGAAAGAGTGGAGTTTCTTCGTCATTCAGCAGTTCTGTATTTAACTTTTGGAGGAACCACCGAACTGGTTTGCACATGGAAAATAGCAATGTACTCCATACCCTCACCAACACATTATTTTCTAGGTTTTTGTTTGGTTTTGTTTTTGTTGTCATTTTAACAAGTATGAAGTAGCATCTCTATGTAGGATTTAATTTGCATTTCCCTAAGGACCAATGATGTTAAACATTTTTCATGTGCTTGCAGTCCATTAGTATATATTTTCTGGAGAAATATATATTAAAATCTTTGGCCATTTTTTAAATAGGGTCCTTTATCTTTTTGTTACTCGATTGTAAGAGTTCTTTATACACTCTGGATACTATATCCTTATAAATATATGCTTTGCAAATATTTTTCCCCTTCCATGTGTTGTCTTTTCACATACTTGATAGTGTCCACGGAGCACATTATTTTTTAATTTTAATGAAGTGCAATTTATCTATTTTTTGTTGTTGTTTGTGCTTTTTGTATCATATTTAAGAAATCAATACTAAATCCAAGGTCATAAAGCTTTATCCCTGTTTTCTTCTAAGAGTTTTATAGTTTTTGGCCCTTACATATAGTTCTTTGATCCATTGTGAGTTAATTTTTTTGGGAACTGGTATGAGGTAAGGATTAAACTTCATTCTTTTTTGCATGGGCATATCCAATTGTTCCAGCACGATTTTTTGGAGAATCTATTCTTCACTCATTGAATAGTCTTGGCACCCTTGTCAAAAGGCAATTAGCCATCGATGTATGGCTTATTTCTAGGACTTTCAATTCTATTCCATTCGTCTATATATCTACCTTTATAGTATTACCGTATTCTTTTGATTACTGTAGCTTTGTAGTAAGTTTTGAAATCAGAAAGTGTAAGCTTTCAAACTTTGTTTTTCTTTTTCAAAATTATATTGGCTATTTAAGGCTTAATTCCACATGAATCAAGGGTGAGATTTTTTCATTGCTGCAAAAAGGCCATTGGAATTTTGATAAGGACTGTATTGAATCTATAGATGACTTTAGGTAGTATTGCCATTTTAGCACTATTAAGTCTTCCAATTCTTTAACATAGGATGTATTTCTATTTATTTATGTCTTCTTACATTTTTTAAAGAGATATTTTGTAGTTTTCAGTGTACAATTCTTGCATCTCCTTGGTTAAATTTATTCCTACATATTTTATTCTTTTTGATGCTATTGTACATGGAATTGATTTCTTAATTTTCTTTTCACGTTGTTCATCGTTCATATTTAAAAAACACACTTGATTTTTGTGTGTTGATCTTGTACCCTGCAACTTTGGTGTATTTGTTTATTTCCTTTGGTAGGTGTTTTTAAAGGGATCCGTTGTGGTTTTCTATATATAAGATCATATCTTCTATGAAGAGATACAGTTTTACTTCTTCCTTTCCAATTTGGATGCCTTTAATTTCTTTTTCTTGCCTACTTGATTTAGCTAGAAATTCCAGGACAATGTTGAAAAGCAGTGGTAAAAGGAGATATCTTTGTATCGCTTTTATTTTTAAGGGAAAGTTTCAGTTTTTCACCATTGAGTATGATGTTAGCTGTAGATTTTTTTGCAAATACACTTCATTATTTTGAGGAAGTTCCCATCTATTCCTAGTTTTCTGAATTTTTTTTTTCATGAAAGGGTTCAGGTTTTCTGAAATGCTTTTTCTGCATCAACTGAGCTGATCATGTGGATTTTTTCTTCATTCTCTTACTATTGTGCATCACATTGATTTCCTTATGTTAAACCAACCTTACATTCTGATTGAATCGTATGTGATCATGGTATATAGTTTCAAAATGCTTTTGTGTTTTGTGTGCTGTACTTTGTTGAGAATTTTGACATTTTTATTCATAAGGATATTGATTTATAGTTTTCTTTTCATGTTTCTTTGTGTGGCTTTGGTATGAGAGTAAAAATGGCCCTGTGGAATGAATTAGAAGGGATTCCTTTCTCTTCTAATTTTCTGAAAAGATTTTGAGAAGGATTGGACTTAATTATTCTTTAAATGTTTGGTAGAATTCACCAGTGAAGCCATCTGGTCCTGGGTTTTGGGGGGATAGGAGGAGGTTTTAGATTATTGATTCAATCTCTTGACTTGCTAAAGGTTTTTGAGTTATATAGGTTGCTGTTATTAAGACTTCTTAATTAGTTTTGGTAATTTGTATGTTTCTAGGAATGTTTCCCTTTGAGCTAGGCTACCTTATTGTACAATTATTCACGGTATTCACTTACAATATTTTTTACTTCTGTAAAATGATGTAATAAACCCACTTTAATTTCTGACTTTAGTTATTTGAATCTTCTCCTTTTATTCCATTAGTCTAGCTAAAAGTTTGCCAATTTTTTTGTTCTTTCTAAAGAACCAAGCTTTTTGTTTTGTTAGTTCTCTATTGTTTTTCTATTTCTCTCTTTCATTTATCTCTGCTCTACCTTTATTCTTTTCCTAATTCTGCTAGCTTTGGATTTGGTTTGCTCTTATTTTTCTAGTTTGTTATGCTGTACAGTTAGGTCGTGGATTTGAGATCTTCTTTTTTAATGTAGGTAATTGCCACTATAAATTTCCCTCTAAGCACTGTTTTTGCTGCATATGATAAGTTTTTATGTTTTTTGTTTTATTTCTAAGAATTTTACAATTTCCCTGTGATGTTTTAATCTATTGTTTGTTTATGAGTATGTTGTTTAGTTTTTACATATTTGTGAATTTTCCAGTTCCTTCTGCTATTGATTCCTAGCTTTATTCCACTGTGGTCAGAAAGTACACTTTGTATAATTTTAAACATTTAAAAATTTTTGAGAGTCACATTGTGCCTAACATATGGTCTATTCTGGAAAATGTTCTATGTGCATTTGAGAATATGTATTCTGCTGTTGTTGAATAAATATATATTAGGTTTAGTTGGTTTATAGTATTAAGTTCTCTATTTCCTTATTGATGTTTTAGCCATTGTTGAAAATAGGTATTCAAAGTCTCCAACTATTATTGTGGAATTGTCTATTTCTCCCTTCAATTATGTCAGTTTGTTCCATTTATTTTGGGGCTCTTTTTATTGGTGTGCACATGTTTATAATTATCATATCTTCTTGATGACTTGATTATATCAATAAATAGTAACTTTTTCTGTCTCTTGTAACAATCTTTTACTTAAATACTTTCTTTTATAGTAGTGTAGCCACCCCCGCTGCCTTGGTTACTATTTGCATGAGATATCCTTTTATGTCTTTAGATATAAAGTTAGTTTATTACAGACCATTTATATTTGGATTACATATTTTAATCCATTCTGCCCATCTGTCTTTTGATTGGGGAGTTTAAACAACTTACATTTAGAATAATTACTGATAAGAAAGGACTTATTCCTGCATTTTGATATTTTTTCTGCATGTTTTATACCATTTTTGTTCCTAATTTCCTTCATTCCTGCCTTCTTTTGTTTAATTGATTTTTTGTAGTGTACCTCCTGATTCTCTTCTCATTTCCTTTACTATATATTTTTATAAATATTTTCTTAGTGTTTATAATAAGGATTACCATTAACATCTTAAGTTTATAACAATATAATTTGAACTGATACCAAGCTTCAATAGCATACAAAAACTTTGCTCCTATACAACTTCATTCACCCCTTTTATGTTGCGATTGTCACAATGCTTCCTTAGCCTTCACTACCTGCTTGCCCTGATTGTAGAGATCAGCCAGCAGTAAAAGCATAAGGTCATCTCCACTCTTTTTGAACTTGCATTCTATCCTGGGTATGCATTTGGCTTTCCTAAATAACAAGTATTCATGGGCACTTTTGAGTCATTTAATATCCTAAAAAACGAAACAAAACAAAACAAAACCTCTTCTCAACTTTTGTTCTCAGGCTTTAAGTGCTCCGTTGTTTGCTGGAGCTGTGAGCTTTTGCTCCAGGAGGATGTAGATTGTTCATTTGCCTTACAGTGTTATCAAGGAAAGCTCTCTGTTTTACACCCTGAGTGTGTTCAAAGTTAGACGAAACAAAGGCAAGCACCTTGAGACCATTTTTTCAGGTAACCTTTAGGCAGGTTAGAACAGAAAATCACAATTGCTTTAAAATAAGGTCTACTCTGTTTCCTCTGGAGCCAGAAACCAGAGTCCCACACTGGGAATATGAGTGTCATCTTTAAGACTGTTGTCAAACTGGGAGGGGGTGTGGCAAGGACAAATAAAACCATACCAAAACTTTTCTACCATTTTTAAGTTGACCTTTGCTTGATCCAGTGTTTTCTTCATGATAAACCTTTGACTATTTTCTAGAGTTCTAGTACATTTTATTTTGACAACTTTTGCTTGGTTTTTCAGTGTTTCTGTGGATGGATGGCCCCCTGGAACTGCTTATTCCACCATTTTCACTTACGTCACAAAATCAACTGTTTTAATGAACTGAATTCCTAGAATTTAAGCAGAAACCAACTTTATACTTTTTCTCATCTACCTTTAAACATATCTGTATGTCATCTGTTTTTAACTGTCAGGTAAAATCTTAGATATAATAAAATCTCCAGTTATACCTACATTGTAAGTCAATATACTCTTGGTATTATCTAGTCTAGAACAATAACATTCTTTAGTCCAGTATAATAATTTAATCCCTGTGCAATAACCATATTTCTAAATTCATCCAATTTAAAATTACCTTCTACCTTAATCCCTACCTGTTCTAGATCAGGAATTTCCATGAAACCTGGATGTGTATGTGTGAAGAAGAAATAATCGTCTTCTTCACTGTTTCCTAGCTCTGCACCCATTGCTGCCAAAGGATAGAGTGGGTTGAACCAAGAATAAGAGACAATTAAGAGAAGGCACAAAATGCCTGGTCACCTAGTAAAAGCAACCCCTGGATACCAGCTGTATATTGCCAATGTTTTTTTTTTTTCTTATTGGGTGATTGTATAGGTTCTTTGGTGGTCTCCTTCTGAGGATAACCATCCACTTAAGAGCCACATAGGAGTCTGGAGAATAATGGCCAAAACAAAACAAACAAACAACAAAAACTGCAGCCTTAGAATCAAGAAAGATGCCTCTACATTCCCTTTCTAACCATTGCAACCAGATCAGCCAGGGACCCAGTTTCAATCACAAAACTAGGGCAGTGGATCTCAAACTATGGCCTCAGACTAGCAGCATCAGCACCACCTGAGAATTTGTTAGAAATTAAATTTTGGAGGTTGCACCAGACAGAATTAGAATCTCTGAGAGCAGGGGCCTAGCAATCTGTGTTAACTAAGCCCTAGAAGTAATTCTGTTGCATGCTAAAGTTTGAGAACCTTGGATCTTAGATAATCCCCTGAACAATGCATCTTGCACATGTTTGTGTTATGTTTGACACCAGGGGAGCTTTAACAAATACTGAAACCTAGGTCCTACCTTCCCCTACCCGAGAAATTCAACTTAATTGGTCTGGAATGAGACCTGGGCACTTGGATTTTAAAAATCTCTCTTGGTGATTTTAATATTGTTAGAGATATGAGCTGAAACACCGGGCAATGGTAATAAGCTTCATTAGGGGCACTGCCGGGCTGCCTCACAAAGGGAGGAAAAGCAGCAGCCCCGACCATGGGGAGGGGAAGATATATAGGTAAGGGGTTATGGTGGGCAAATGCGGAGGAGAGTATAATTGTTATGTCTGATTGGTCAAGGATAGGTTTCAGTTTCCCTAGCTGAGCTGAGCCCCCGTAAGACAAGGGAAGGGAGGGAGTGGTGAACTGAATAAGATAACAGTTCAGGAGCCATTTTAGGCCAAGTCCATCAAATATGAAGTCAAGGCTAAGAATCCCTTACTTGTGGGATGATGGAGGAAAAAGGCAACAGGAACTTAGATCTCTGAATGACCACGTGGAGCAGAGCCTTCTGCTGACTTTCATTTGTGACATTGCTATGAGAGAGAAACTTTTTTGTTCTTTAAGCTACATAATTGCTGGTTGTCCCCTCAGAGCAATTTCAGCCTAACTATTACAGGACTGCATAAAGATGTGAACCAGAGTTAATGCTTTATCATGCTCTGCCCCAGTATTTCGTATCTCGGTCACCTTAGACATGCTGGCCCACTCCAGCTCAAGCTTGAGATCCAAACCCCAATGCAGGCATACCTGATCCATCTCAGTCACCATGGAAAGGCTTCAAACTAAAAAAGCAACTGATACGCTAGAAGAAAGGGGGAGAGTACAGGTCAAAGTGAGTGAAAAGCAGACAAAACAAAAACAGAATAAGTTACCCTAAGCAATTGGAGTTCCTAGTCAGAGAGTGAGAGGACAATATAGCTCTAGTAGCAAAATAGCACCAGTTGGTGCAAGCTTATGGCAATAGCCATGGATTTGGGCAGCCACTCAGTGACGTAGGTAAGAGCCCTTGGGTCTAGGGAGCTGAAGGGCTATGAGGATAGCATTCTTCCCTGACTATTCCTGCCTCACCTTGCCCAGAGCTTTCCCATTGTGTGCACAGAGCCCCACAGAGGGAGGAACAGTCACAGGCAGCTAAGAAAAGAAACCTTTTCCTGGCTTTGAGCTTCAAAAGCTACAAAGGCCCTTAGATGACATGGAAAATTAATTACAAAGAAAAACATGATAAATAAGAGTAAGGTTTCCATCCTCCTCACTCCCATCGGTCTCCCACTAATTGGAAAACTATTCCCTAGGTCAGTGGTCCCCAGCCCTTTCCCACATGTGTACCCACTTTGAAACCCATTTCTATAAATCGTACCCCTTGTTTTTAAAGCAGCTGTTTTTAAACACTGACACTTTTATTCAGTGCCAATCTTAATGTAAAATAGTAGAAATGGGGTAAAAAGTTAGGAAATAAAAATTACTACATTAAAAGTATAAACCACAGATTTAATTTTACAATATTCATAACAGTTAAATATTGATAATGATCAAGTATTTAAACATTAAATAAAAACAACTACTTGAAAAGAATCACAATTAAAGACAATGCACTTATTTTTACTCAGTCAATGATTAAACTGATCAAACAGTCTGACTACAGTTGTATTTATATGTTTGGGGAAGTTCTAGAAACATCACAAATGGATGGTTCTGAAACTGTGCATAATGGTTGGTAGAAGAGTGGGAAAGGGTTCATAGCCATGTTCCCACCCATCATCATTAGCTAATATGATCTAATTTTGAAGTGTCTTCA
Source organism: Lyroderma lyra (assembly GCA_004026885.1). Classification (NCBI taxonomy): domain Eukaryota; kingdom Metazoa; phylum Chordata; class Mammalia; order Chiroptera; family Megadermatidae; genus Lyroderma; species Lyroderma lyra. The sequence goes on along the minus strand of PVJL010007307.1, from coordinate 55,225 downwards.
TTAATAGTGATCCAAACTCAACATTTATTTTCCATAAGTAATGTTTTGTATTATTTTACTTCACTCGTTTTTTTTTTT
>PVJL010007307.1:0-55047 GCA_004026885.1 Lyroderma lyra | reverse complement strand
GGCAAGGTGTGCCTGCCACCTAGCATGAACCTGGGAGGAGCAGCAGGGGCTCTCCCAGAGGGAGTGGCTGCACTGGAGTCTAAGCAGGAAGGATCTTGGGCAGCCTCTTAACAGAATGATTCCTGAGAACGGAGAGCATCTCAGAAGGAGATAGGAAGGCAGCTGGACCTTAGGAGACTATGCAAGTGATAAAGGACACTCTTGTCCCCATGCCTGTGACCTACATTCGTAAATAACACTAAAGACCAGAAGTCCTCTCTTCCCCAAATTATAGCCTCAGCTGTAAGAGGAGAATCTGTACTGGCTAACTTTAGGATTCTATCACTTCGGCAGAGTAAGGGCTGGAATTAGAATTAGGAACATTCATGTTTCTCATACACCTGAGTTGTGGGCCCCAATCCCACCCATTGCAGTAGAGCAGAGGATGAGTAGGAGAGGCAGATGTCAGAGAGTGGAGACAGAGTGAACACTGGGGGAAAGACAGGGACAGAACATTCATGTCACCAAGTTCCTGACTCCACAACTACTGTCCCTGCTTTTCTCAGAGTTATGTACTTCTCGCACCTTCCTGGATCCTGTCAGGATGGGGTTGGGTGGGCAGGGAGCCATCCTAGAATTGGGCAGGTTGGCAGTTGGCCTCAGCTCTAAACTGCAAAAGAATGCAAAAGAAGATTCAACTGCTACCAAGATTTCTTTTTGTTTCTTTTCCCACATTTTTTTTCTTTTTTTGCTTTTATAACCCAACAGCATGTCAATGGATCAACTCAATGAAATAACCAAGAAGTGACTGTCCCAGTGTAGTTCATCCATTCATTCAACTGACTTGTGTCTCAGGCAGCAGTGCTGACTCTGGCACATCACTGGGGAGATTCACAGAGGAAGGAGCCACTGCAAGTATCATGGACAAAGAGGGTAGGGTGAGACATTCATCACCAAGACACGTGCGGTAAGGCTGTGGTGTTTGGAAGCTGGAGGTTGGGGGCCATGGCTATTTTTCTCTGTGTTCTCATACCCCAGCAGAGAAACTGAGCCAAGGCAGATGCATAGACAGAAACAGGAATGGGTCGATGAGTTAATGGATGAAGGAGCTATGGAGACTATTTCAAGCAAGGTGAAGAAGACTCAGGGAACCCCAAAAAAGTAAAATAAAATAAAAAGCAAATTCAAATTTGTAATATAGTCAGCTGAGCCCCCAACTCATCCTTGTCTCATGCAGTTCCTTCCACTTGGCATGCTGCCCCCTGAGCCTTGGGGATGAGCTCCAGTTCAGGCTGAGAGCTGGAGGGGTGATGGATGCACAGGTCTCCCTTCCACCCACTCTCACCACCTGACCATCGCACTCCAGCCCTGCCCAACTCCGTGTGGGTGTCTGAATGCAGCCTCCCTCCTACATGGGCTATTGCAGTTCCTCCTCCTGGGAAGTCATGGTCTTCCTTCTGGTCTGATGAACTCTGATTTTCCCTGGGTCCATTTGAATACACAGGCAGGAGTTCCCACTCTATTGTGTGGGCTCCCTCTCCCTACCACTGCTGGGCTGTTAGGGGGTTGGCTCCCCAACTCTGTACTTCATCTCTCTCCCCTTTTAGAACATGTAGGTTTAATTTACTCCTTTTGGGCTTCTCCAAACACAGAAGAAATAATCCCAACCACCTGTCACCCAGGCAAAAGCAAAGACATCACCTAAGACCAGAGAATTAAATGTTATAACAGGGTGTGTACACACATCAGTTGAAAAGTGGTCCCAGTAGACACAAGTGGGGACTGTCCCTTGGCCTCTCCATGTCTCTCAGCAGCTCCTCCTCTGCTCTGCAGTTTGGCAATCAGCAGCCCAGCATGTCACCTCCATAGTGCTTCCAGAAGCAGAATATGTGGTTCATGAGACAGACAGACCTAAATTTCCTAACTCCAGGCCAGTTTTATCATAGAGAACTGGGGGAGTGGTTCCTTAAACCCCTCTGACCCCTACACATTGGTGATTGTGAGCTTGTAGTACAGGGTCCCTCCAGTCCTGCATGTGAGGGGGAGCAATGACACTGACCTCAGCCAGGGCTGGTGAATGGGCCAAGGCTGAGCTAGCTGCTACCTGGCCTTGTATGGTGCCATAGACCCCACTGGAAATGCTGAGAGGGCTCAGGGACTGGGTGTATCAGCCAAGCATAGGGAAGGGACAGTAGAGCAAATATGGCAAGCTTATCACCCTCCAAACATGGCTCATACATAGGACTAGAAACAGGGATGGCTACCTGTTTACAGATGCCATCGTAAGATGTCCTAGTAATAGAGCAATGGGCAGGGGGATACTGTAATGAATTTCAGAAGAAAAATGGCAGTCTTAATGTGTGCATGTGTGTGCATATCTGTGCATATATGTAATGAGTGTGAGTAATTACATGTGTGCATGCATGTAATTAGTAATGGCTAAATGCAGGCCTCTGGACCATGCCAGTTCTGGACTCAGCTTAAACTTTATTCTTTGGGGAAGCTGTCCCTGATACTGCAACTGCAGTAGCTGCCCATCCTGGGTGCTCAAAGAACAACCTGTGTACCCCCATTCAAGTGCTTGTCCTACTGTGTCCTGAGGGAGGTGGCCAGGGTCTGGATCACAGTAGGTCTGACATGAGACTGAAGCCCAATGAATAACAGTGTTTCCTATCATACCCCCGAGGACCAGCAGAGAGTAGGGGTTTACACGGTCACTTCCCACCATAGCCATTCTGCATACAAACAATCTCAGCTCTGCAACTTATAACAACAAACATGGGTTTCTCTCTCTGGGTTGGTAATGGTTCACCTGGGATTGGCTGGGGATAACTCCAGCACGGCTGGGCATGACCTTCTCGAGGCAGAGGGCAGAAGAACAAGATTCTAAACCATATCACTCAGGCACACAACAACCTCTAATCTAGGTCCATTAACCAAAGCAAGCCATACAGCTAAACCCCACTCCGGAGAGGCAGAGAAGTGTACCACCCTTCCTCGACAGTGAGCTGTGGTCAGATGGTGCACAAATAGCACCATCTATCACAGAATTCAGCAAGAGTTGGTCTTGTCAATTCCACTAAATGGTGGGCCTCTGTGTAGAGACGATGTATCACACACTTCTGTTGACCCTCACCTCCGGCACCTAGCTCTGTGCTGTCCTTGCTCATAATGTGTTAGTGAAGGTAAAAGATACTTTCAGTCAAAGATACGTAAGTCCTTAATTCCTTGATGAACCTGACCAGCATCTTTTGGGAGACTCACTTCCTCATGGCTCATTGTGACAGTTAAGCTTATATGTCAACTTGGCTAGGCTATGGTGCCCAGATGTTTGCTCAAGCAGCTGTCTAGACATTGCTATGGAGGTATTTTATTTTATTTATTTTTATTTTTTTTAATTCATTTTTATTGTTAGCCTTATTGGGGTGACATCTGTTAGCAAGGATTACATAGGTTTCAGGCATACAATTCTACAGTGCATTGTCAGCTTGATGTATAATAAGTTCACCACCTAATGTGACTTCTCTTTCCATCACCTTTGGAGGTATTTTAAAGATAAGATCAACATTTACATCAGTAGACTTTGAGTAAAGAAGATTACCCTCTATAATGTGGGTGGGCCTCATCAATCAGTTGAAGGTAACTGAGGTTCCTCCAAGGAAGAAGAAATCCTGCCTCCAACCTTTGGACTCAAGCTGCAGCATCTACTCTTCTCTCAGTCTCCAGTTTGTCAGTCCGCCCTGCAGACTTCAGTCTCGTCAGGGCTGGGGCTGGGGATGACCTATAAATGGTCATCAGTCAAAGTGGAATAGATCAGGTCCCCTTCAAGAAATGTTGGAGCACAGAAGGGTTCCAGAGCAGATCCTCCCTGAGATGGGCTGGCTTGCTGTCTCCTTCTGCCCCCAGGTCATGTTTAACCCACTGGAACTTCTCCAACACTTAATCCTTTCAGATGCTCCTCCAGAGGCATGAAGATGCTCAGTGGTCAAATGAGTTTGGAAAACAGTGGGTAAGCTCATTAAAGTTTCAAAGAAGTTTTGCAGCAAAATAAAACACAACAGCAATAATAAAACCACCCAAAACCAAACCTGTTTAACCTTGTTTAATGTAGCCAGGATCCTGCCCTTCACCCCAGTCTGAAATACCTTCAGAAGATAATGCACCTGCTGTGAGAAAGCAGAGAATTTGGGAAACTACTATTAGGTAAACCAATGGCAAATTTCAATCACAAAATAGTTTGGCATTCACTGTCAGTTGGCATTTCCCCAAGCCTAAATAAAATAATGATGCTCCTTGCTGTGAGAGACCCTATGAAAAGGCCTTGGGTGGGGCCAGTGCCACCAAGCCCAGCTGGGAAGTCATACTCCCTCTCCTGGGGACAGACGACAACAGACCATCACCTTGTCATTCAGTAAGGCACACCAAGACCTCAGCTGTGTCTTTCAAAATAAACACGGCTACAAATCTGCTCTGAGAAAAGAGGACGTATATCTTCCATCTCAAGGAGATGTTTGAAAGCCACTTTCTTTTAAAATCCTGCTTATTTACTCTATTGATATATTTCTTAAATAAACTGGGGTGGGGTGGGGGAACTTGTCTCTTAATGCCCCAAATAGGACTAAGGAAATGTTTATAGCTGTCAGATAAACCCACAAATTTGTTCCAGAAAAGGTGATAGAGGTCAGAACATTCCCTCACTTGACTTGAGGGGCTTGACTAAGGCCCCAGGAAAACCCACCAGGTCTTTCCATCTCACCCCACTGCCCAGCAAGCCCCATCAGCTCCACAGACCAGGGCCTGGTGGAGCATCTCTGAATCCCAGCTGCCCCAGCAGGCAATGCCTGCACGTGGAGTGGTCTTCTATACAATTGGGCATAAAGGGGGAGTGAAACCCTCAGACTGGACTCAGTCTTGGGGTAGACTGCTACTTCCATTTCTGGGAGAATAAAGCATCAGAGTATACTCCTGGAGAGAGAACGCAGCCTGGGTCTTTGCAGACCCTAACATACCTCCCGTGTGCCAAAGGCTTTACAGATATTGTCTCACTGAATCTTCAGGAAACAGAAACTCACCCAAGATCATACCAGCAAGTAGCAGATTCTGAATTCAAAGCCAGGTTTTTCAACTGTTGATTTCATATTTCTTGGTTCTTCTTAGAAACCAATCAGTTCACAATCCTGAAGCGACTCAGACAAAGCAAGACATTTTGACTCTGCCATTATAATCCAGTGACATTTTGACCAAATTACCTGGGGGTGGTATCAGTTAAAAAATAGTCAACACAAAATACAATAGGCAAAGCAGCAAGGATTAAAACATTTAATTGACTAAAGAAATGGATGAATTAATAATAACAATGGCCCCTAAAGAAAACTCAGGAAGGTAGAATTATAGTGGCAAAATTTGATAATGACTTTTAAATCCCAATGGATAAAGATCTTCATTGAAAAATTTACAAGGAAAATCATTTATCCCAGTACAGATGCTTTCCATGAAATAAAAATTAAAGAGCCAGGTAGATGGACCGGTTATCGACACATCAGAGGGACAGCATGTCATTCTCCGGAGTGACCAGGCAGTGGCAGCAAAGACCAATAATGGCATCAGCCCGGCCGGTGGCCTTCCACGTGTGATCTGTGGACCAGCAGCCTGCAGGGGAAGACAGAATTTCAGGACAGAGCAGACAACACCTGGCTGGGAATTTGTTGAAAACACACATCCAAACCCACCGAATCAGGCACTGCTAGTGGTGGGGCCCATGACCCTGCACTGTAACAAGCCCTCTAGATGGCTCTGCCACCCTCCCAGTCGGACATCCTGCCACCAAGCACAAATCAATTTTCTCAAAAATGAGCAGGCAGTACTGTAGGAGTTGATTGTGTGTTTCCTTATTTTACCAAACAGCTTCTGCCTAGCCACTAACCTGCTTATTTTTGAAAGAGACAAAACACAGCTGAGTCTCTGTCTGACTGGGGAACTTGTTGCTTTAAACCTATTTCCAGCTCCGAAACAGGGCGAATCAGAGCCCTGTGTCTGCAGGAACAGCTCTGTTACTGGCCCCCTCATCCCCACTGTCCTGGCCTGGGCACTGTGGCTACCCTGTCTACAGCCTACACCCCACCCCCACCTCCTGCCCTGATGCTTTTCACCCTGATTACCCGGGGGGGGGGCATTGATTGTCTTGGGTCTCTTCCTGGAAAGGAGCCCCATGATCACCCCTAGAGAACAGGGTCTGCGATCCTGAGCCTGGCCTCTCTGCAGCCCTGCTGCTGGATGGAGGTCAGACCTCCTCCACCATGGAGCTCGCTTTTTCCATAGTTCCCCAACTGGAAAAGTAGGTGGAAAATGCAGACCTGGCCTTCCTATTCCACCGGTTCTGCCTTGACTTCTATGAAAGCCGGGCTGCCCACAGTCACACCCCAGCGATGGCTGGAGGGGGGTGATTAGATGAAGATGCTATTGCCCACAGAGCCCTTGAACAAGGTCTGGGCACGGCAGCAAAAAGGGCATGAACTCCGTCCAGAAGGTGACAGACCTATTCCAGTCTCAGCTCTGCCACTTCCTGCAGGGTTTGCCCAAATCACCGAGCCTTGCCACACCTCAATTTCTACGTCTGTAAAATGGAACTAAAATGGCATTTCTCAAAAGTGCGCTGAACTATCGCTCATGTGCACATCCGGCACGGTACGCAGTGCCTAGGGGCTCCTGGCCTATGGACATAACCTTCCCTTCCCTCGGGGAGCAGTGGGCCTGCACGTGGCAGTATGTGAGCAGAGATTGCTACCCATTTCATCAGAGACATTGTAGAGCCAAGGTTACACACCCAAAGGCCTACAGGAGGCAACAACTGCAGCTCAAAGGCCTACAGGAGGCAAGAACTTCGGGAGACTAACCGAAATGAGTACAGTAGCTGGGTGAGGCCGTGAGAGGCTGGTGACTTCATAGTCTGTCTAAAGGGGAAGTTGTTATTCAGCCCAATGAGCTGCTCCTGGAAAAGAGGGTCCTGGGTCATAAGAGTTTTCTTGTTTTTCAATAGAAATTGAAATGTTTATGTGAAGCCCAGGCTACGACCTGCCCCCTGAGGACTGCAACAGATGGGACCCAATGCCCCAGGTCGTTCAAGCCGGGACAAGCTGAAACCATCACCTTCGGAGGCCTTGTAGGAGGCCACGGAAGGGGGAAGCGCCTGGCCCCTGGTCAGCCTTTGCATCTTGGCTGTAGCACCCACTGGGAGACCTTGCACACCACGATGACAAACACAAGCCTGTCTTCGCTGTACAAGGTGCCCAGTAACCACACCGACTTCACCGGCCTTAATGGGAGTTAAGTGAAACCACGTGGGAAAGAGCTCTGAGACTTGAATGTGAGGTGTTCCTGTTCATCAGTGATAACCAACACCATTTGATGAAAACTGCTAGGGATGCACCATTACAGCCAAACAAAATTACATTTGTGAACTTGCAGAAGGGAGACTGCACCCCCCGCCACCACCACCCCCCCTGGCAGCCGGGGGCCCCCTACCAGAGGACTGACCGGGCTACCGAAGGATTTGGGGGAACGGTGGGGCATAGGAACAAATTTAAACGGAGGAGTGATTGACACAGACGAGACAGAGTAGGGCTGCGTGTGAAACGATCCGAGCTGAGCGGGGGACCGCAGGTCCTGTCTCCTTAGAAACTACAAAGGCAAGGTTGTGTGGGATCCCTTACCTGCAGCTCTGCTCCTGAGGGGGAGGTGAGGCCTGCTTCTGAGCCACTGCGAGCCCCTGGCTCGGGTCCTCCTGAGACGACTGGGATGTCCCATTTGTGACTGTCTGGGACTGCGGAGAGCAGGTCTCAGCCCCACATGCTCAGTACTCGTACAGACGTGGTGCTGTAACCGTAGCAGGAGCCCTCCGGTGCCTGCAGGCTAAGTACCTGCTGCTGCAAGCACGAGGCCTGCCCGTGAGCCCCAGCCCGGCCGGCCGCTTCCTAATCTGTGATCTTTGCTCATTAACCTGTCAGAACCTGTTTGGGGACAAGTACAGACACACAAGCCTTAATCAGTATTTTCAAAATCTAAAAAGCAATAAAAGTCAAAAGAATTTTTTCTAACTTATAAAGCTGCAAAACCTGTCTTGACCTAACTCAACTGCTGGCAAAACCTGCCTGAACTGACGTAAATCTGTTTACGGCTTCTATTAATTCTGTAAAGAGATACAGCACACTCTCAGGTAACCGGCACCCATGGGGACTGGAAGGTGCCGGATAAATGTAAGCAGACTCTCCGGTAACAGGGACTCAAGCCACCGGCAAAATCTCAAGCGTTTCTCCAGTTGCTCACGAGTGCTGGTTGCTTGAGCTCTGGTGACTGCAGAGTCTATTGTACTTCTCTGCAGAAAATATTGATATATTTGACTATGGGGTGCCTCCCCCAGGTCCTGCTGGAGAGTTATAAAAGATATAGTATACGCACCATCTTATTTTCCTAAAATAGGAAAGGTTTTCAATTCCCCGAGCTTTCACACACGGACATGCGGGCCTCTGGGAGCCAGCTTGCAGCTGGCCGGGGAGTAGATGTGGTGCCCCCGGACAGGGGCTCTGTGCACAGGGATGCCAGCCACCAGCCACCAGGACTGCAGCTGCATGCTGCAGTACCAGTACCCTTCTCCCCGCCCCAGGCTCCTCTCCCAGCTCTCACCTTCTTCCTCAGGGATCCCCGGCACTTTGCCCTCTCCCCAGCCCCGCTGCCTCCTCTGGGCGTGGCCTTTTCTGCAGCTATATTCCCAGGACACACTTATTACCGGATATGGCCCTCCATTCCACCAGGACACCCTCGAGCACACAACCTGGCCTCCCAAATGCAGAAGCAAGGCCAAGCTAACTCTTTATTCGGCAGCTTTCACCTTCCCACCCCAGTTCTCCACGCCCCACTGCTGATCCCCAGTTCTCCACGTCCCACTGCTGATCCCCAGTTCTCCATGCCCCACTGCTGATCCCCAGTTCTCCACGCCCCACTGCTGATCCCCAGTTCTCCACACCCCACTGCTGATCCCCAGCTCTCCACGCCCCACAGCTGATCCCCAGTTCTCCACACCCCACTGCTGATCCCCAGTTCTCCACGCCCCACTGCTGATGCCGTGAGACTGATTAGAAGGGAGGGCCTCCTACGAGGTTTGATGGTTCACCATCACTCCCATCAGTCAGAGGCAGGGCCTGCCGGCCCAGTTCCATGGAACCTGACATGGGTTACTCAGAACAGGGCGGATGCAGTGGCTTCCCAGCAGCTCTGCTTATCTCCTGGGATCTCTGAGCCTCGTGACAAGCCCTTTGGAGACCCTCTGTGCCCCCGTCACTTCCCATTGGCCGCAGGAAGACACCCTTTGCCAGCTGAGTGACGCTGGGATCCGTCGCCCTTTCAGAAAGGCCGAGGCCGGCTGCTGTGGGTGGTGGTCTCCACCCATGAGACGTGGTTTCTGATTTTCACCAAGACAGAGCCCACTCAGGCTTCTCACCCTGCTGGGGCCAGGCCCTGCCCAGCTCCCTTTTAAGGGGTGTGGCCAGCTCTCAGCCGACGCGCCTGCCATCTCTGCCACGGTGAGCAGTGTGGGAGCGCTCAGGAGTCCAGCGGTGACAGCCACAGGCCCTAGGACAGAAGGGCGCAGACCCTCCAGGCGGAGGGGTATGGGACAATCTTGGTGACGGCTTTATTGAGACTGGACAAGCTAAGTGAGGTCTGGAGGACCACGGACTATGGGGTCAGAGGTCGGTCTCCCTGGGCTGAGATCACAGCTCAGGTCACTTGGGTTGTGTCCTGGCATATTCACAGTCCAGCAGTGGGCAGATGCCATTAGTTTCCTTTCTCAGAGTCACACGCCAGCTTACGCCTTCCCTCCCCATGTGGTCCCTCTACCTCTGGGTTTTTCTGAATCCTGACTTTCTCCAGGGACACCGTCTCTCCCCCACCCTCCGTCTGGATTAATTCAACAGCCCCTCAAGCGCTTTGGAGTGGCAGCCCTGTCACCTCCAGAGCCCCTCTCCCAGGGCCCTCAGGAGCCCCCATCAGAGGGACCGTGTGGTCAGCCTCTGCTGCATACTATGCACATATTGTCCCCCGAATGGCGGCCAGGAAAGGAATGGCCCAGGGGGCTCCCTTGCATCAACACGCTGCCGAGGGTGGTTGTGGGTGAGATTCTCCCTCCCCCACCCACAGCCCTCCGCCAAGAGCAGCAGAGGGGTCGGACTCCAGGGGGCACCCCATTCTTCCCCTGCTCTCGGCAGCACCCCCAACCCCTCTGTCCACCGTGGCCCAGCAGCCTCTCCCCTCCTTCCCGCTAACATTGAACTGTGTACCCCAACCTTGTTCCCCTTTCCACCTGCCCTCCAAAGACACCCATTCCACAGGGGGGGAGACAGACAGTAAACTTAGTCTACAACCTATGCCAATGGCAACATGCACACTGGGATGCACTGAGCAGCCAAGGGGGGTGAGAGGTGCTGGGTGCTCTTTAAGCAGGGTGCTCTGGGAAGGTCTCGCTAACGAGGGCAGATGCAGGGACATGAGGGGACGAGCCGTGCAGGTGGACTGCTTCCCGGGCAGAGGTGCGACCAGGTGCGAGGACCCAGTGGGTGCAGCAGGCCGGTGGAGGGCCGGCCGAAAGCAGAGCGCCTGGGGGCCGCCGGGCACCACACCGACTGCTGATCATCAAAGGGCAGCAATTAGACAGGATGGCACGGTTTCCCCATTAGCTTATGTTGTTGTTGCTGCTGTTTTCCTTCTGTTTTTGTTTCCGTCGTGCTGCCCTTTCTAAGGTACTCACCTGGGGTGCTGTCACGGCGGGGCCAGGAAAGCACCTTCATAGCTCAAGGGAATGGAATCCAGCATCATGCTTTTAAAAAGCCGTTTGGCTTTATGCACTAAGGGCTATGAAATGGTCCTACGTTTGGACCAGTCGTTCCACACCTGGGACTGCATCCTTAAGAGAAGTCCCAGACACGGGACTTTGTATATGGTTCCCTTCAATTCATTGTGGAAAGCTAGTTGGCTCCCCTGGACCTGGCACACTGCCCGTCCAGGCCCAGGGCTCAGCACCCCAGCCCCTACACTGGCCCCTGGCCCAGCCTCCCACCTGGAGCACCTGCCACAGGGTGTGACCTCCGGCTTCTCGTCTCTCCCCCACCTCTGGCCTGGGATAGCCCAGCCAGGCTCCAGCCCCCGCTTCGGAAAGAGTCCTCTTCCTCGATCTTTCTAAAAATGCCCAGGCCTGACCCGTGGCCAGCTGCCTCACTCCGTCCCTCCTACTAGGGCTTGAAGCTGGGTCAGTCTCTCACTTTCCCCACAAATAGAGTCTTACCTGGTGGTCCTTCCTGTTGGGCAGAGCCTGGGCTCTTCCTAAATACGCGGGGAGAGCTCACTGGGTCCTGCCCCTCACGAAGGGTGGCTGGGAGGGCTATTCAGGGCAGGCTTGGCCCTGCTGTTCTCCCTCCTTCCAGCCACTAGGGGACAGACAGGGGCTTTCTGAGCCCATCAACCTGCAGACTAAACAGTCCACAAAGGAGGCTGGATTTGCTCAGTATCTGGGGTCAGATGAAAAGGCTATTCCAGGTCATGCAGTCTGCTACCAGATGACATTCAAAAAGTTCAAGTGAGGCAGTGCCACCTGTCCACCTGTCACTTGCTCATTTACACACCCAGGGATGGTCCGCTCTGTGCCAGCCTGGCCAGGCATGGAGCCCCCACCAATGATGACCAAGCACCCTGCGGGGCCTCAGAGCCTGGGGGAAACAGACGTATTCCTGCTGAGGGATGCACACATGTGTCATCAAGTATTAGTTCGAAACTAGCTTTAAATGAAGTTTAAGTGGTAGCATCTTAAATACCTGGGAAAACAATGCTCCGGTTAGCCGCCTTGACGCTCAAAGCTGATCGTGTTTTCAACCGAGTGGGAGTGCCTGCCACTGGCCTTCCCCTGCAGCCACCAGCCCCAGCTGCCGGGCACACCTGTGGGAAGAGAGGGGCCACACTTGTATTCACATCTCCAGGTAGGAAGGCTCTGTGTCCCTGCCCGTGTCACCATCCAGAGCTCCAGGACTATTCAGGGCTTCCCCACCCTAGCTCAGATCACCCTCAGTTGGGCCTCTGTAGAACTGGACTCACGTGGCCAGTATTTCCAGAGTTGGGATCAGTCAGGGAAGTCCCCTGCCACCTGTCCATGCCCCAAGGGGCCGGTTCTTTGCACCAAGGTGCAAGCTTTTTCTCCAGGGCCTCCAACAGCATCACCAAAGGTTTGGGAGTTGGAGCCCCCACCAGCTTGCCCAGACCTTCTCCCAGAGACCTCCTCTTGGAGCTTCATTTTGCCACACACCCACAGTGCAGACCCCCAGGGTTCTTCAGTATGCTTTAACATCTTCGTACCTCAACAAAAGGGCCACAACTCGGTCACTTACTTCCTTGAGAACACCTCCAAAAAGATCCAGTTTATACTTGTTCCACATGTTCCGGGAACAGATTCAGGGGGACACAGTGGTGACAGATCTGAGATCATAGTTCATATGTATGTGAAGCATTGGCCACTGTCAAGGCACAATCACGGGCAGAATTAGGGGCATCGTCCTGCAGTTTGCACCCACTAGTCCTTCCCGACACTCATGCTCTGCCTGGTCCTAGCCTCACCCCTGAGCACAGACTGCAGCTGAGGACAAGGTCCCCAAGCCCCTCACTTCAGCACAAACTAACTGTCCCCCAGATTCCGGAGGGATAAGAGCTACACTGTGGGCAGAGTGACCCACTGCTGTAGCTCGACCCTGGAAGGGTGTGTGAATGTTTCAGCCCTTCCTTTCCTGCTGACCACTTCCCCAGGGTGTGTAGGGAGCTGGGCACCACCCCTGCAGTGGGCTCAGGGTGGCCTCCTATCCCACTGAGTCACCCAGGCCCCCAACACTGACCCATCATCAAAACCATGTTTGTGGGTATCGGAGCATGAGCTCTGGGGCCACCAGGCATGTGCTAACCCCAGTGTGGCCGCTTGCTAGCCCAGTAACCTTCATCTCTCTGTGTCTCTGTTTCATCTGATATAAATGGGGAAGAATATTATCAACAGGATAAGGATGTTGTAAGAAATAAGTGAGCCAGTGTCAAGCTCTTCAAACTGCAGATCACCAATGATTTGTTGGTTACAAGCCCAAGTTAGTGGGTTGTGGCCAGCATTTAACACAAAGATAGTGGAAACAAGAGTGTGTCTCACTTCGGGGGATGGGCTTTGGTACACACAGCTATATGTGTATGTAGCACAGACTATTCCCAGATGCTGTCTGCCTGTCAGGACCCATTGTGGGCCTGGGAGATGTCTGATGGATTAAATACAGGTCAAAGCAGGGGGAAAACATGAACTCAAGCCTGAGAATCCCTCCTGGTGGTATTAGGGTAGGGGCATGTGCAGGTGGGCCAGGATGCTCCCAGGTAAGTGACCCATCCTGCTGGGAAAGAAAGCATGGACAACAATGGGACCAGCCATGGCAGGACCCAAGTGTCCTGGACAGGCTGCTGTGTGCAAGTGGCTGGGAGTGCTAGGAGAGGCAGTGAGAGGAAGATCTGGGGTCACATACCAAAGGCCTTCAAAGCCATGCTTTGTTGGTGAACTTGACTCAAGGCAATGGCAATTTAAAACAAATATTTATTGAGTGCCTACTGGGGGGAAGATTTATGTTTTACTAGTTGACTGTGAGAGCAGTTTAGGTGGTCAAGAACTGATAGCAATACAAATGAGGAGAGATCTACCAATAGGCTATCGCACTCGTTCTAGTAAGAGATACTAAGGAGAGAGGTCAGAATGTCTGGAGAAGGAGGAAACAGATATAGCCTCTGTACTTGGGGCTGGATGGTCCCCAACACCCAGGATGACAGCTATGACCCTGCACACAAGTTAGGAAGGAAAAGAGCAGAGCTCTGAAGGCCACAGAGGAATTCTACAGCCTCCCAAAGCACAGATGTCACCTGGCCAAGTGAATAGACCAGGAGGCGTGAATCAGACAACTGGTGACCTTGGCACTCAACCTCCTGCACTGCCAGTTTTCAAATGGAGCCCAAAAGAGGACTGAGTTCCTCTGAATGTTATGAGATTGAAAGCTAATAATGGTAAGAGCTTTCCACCACGTCTGGCACAGGGCCAGGGCTCGCAGTAGGACTGCTTACTGACCTCTCTTACATCAGCGTCACTTCTGGAGAAGGCACTGGCCTGCAGCCTGGGAAAGAACAAACTCCCAGCCACTCAGACGCAGGTCAGGGAACCTGGGCTGACTTTGTGGTGCCCCTGAACCCCCCAGGCCCATGTTCACAACTCAGACACATCCATAAGGACTTGGAGTCTCAGGGTAATGAGTGTAGTACACGGGCCCTGCAGGGCAGGGTAATGAGTGTAGTACACGGGCCCTGCAGGGCCCGCCTCTCGGCAGGTAAGGCCTCCTCCTTGCATCTGGGGCCCCCCTGAGAGGGAATCTGTTTTCAGAGGCTTTGAGACAGATGATTTCTAACCTGTGGCCACACTACCCAAGCACAGAGGGTTTCCCCCATTCTCAGTCAAGATGGTCACTACATTCCCATTCAAAACAATTCACTCCCAAACAAGCATGTGCCTTGGATTGTCATGAAGCCCTTCTATGAGTGCTGGGGACACGCTGATGCAGTCAGGCAGGCTGTGGTCCTGTGCAGTATGCATCACAGGGGACATCCTTCCGGGTGGTCCTCTGCCCTCCCTCTGCGCTGGCTTCCAAGATTTCCCTCCCCAAACTTCCAAGTCTGGAAATGGAAGTGACTCTTTCAGGCCAGGATTTGTTTTCCAGATCAAAACTAAACTCCAAAACTGAGAGGCCTACCAGCATTTATCTCTCTTCTTGATTTTCCCAAAAGAGCCAGCCCTGACTGCAAACTGCAGTTTCCCTTAAATACCTCTTTGCCTGCCTGACTAGTCAGTCAAGGGAGCTGTTCAGTGAGGCTGCAGTGTCGACGTGCTTTAGAGCAAATCTGTTTCCTGGCTCTCCCCAAAGTACATCTGGGGTATTTTTCAGAAACACTTCAGCTTTCCTCTAAGTATTCCTCTGTCCATTTCTGGCTCAATACAATTTTGGCATGATAAGAAAGCCCTATTCTTTTCAAAAGTGACAAATAGGCTTATACTTCCATTGCCCAGTCTTCGACCTGGTATGTCGTGTACCAGGCACTGATATAACCCTGCCCTGCACACCCTATCTACAAGGGTGCCCACTCGGGTATGGGAAAGAGACACATGAACACATCCTTGTAGTGTGACAAGTACCATGATAGATACATGGCAAGGGCACAAAGAAGAGAGTGATCAGTTTTATTTGGGGGTGGGGTGGGACAAGGAGGCTTGATTTGATCACAAAAGATGAGCAGGGGCTTTTTAAGCAGACAGGAGGTGGTATAATTAACAACCACATCTACTTACCTCACAAAGAATCTCATCCCATCAATACCAAACCCTGTGAGCCATTGTCAACTCATCCACTTTACAGATGTGTGAGTAAGGTTTGGCGAAATTAAGTAACTTGCACAAGGTCAGAGAGTTAGAAAATTTGAATAGGTTGGGCAACTTTGTATACTTTTTTTTTTTAATGACAGAACCTGGATCCTGAGCATTTAAGTAAATTTGCTCTAGGTTAGACAAGTAGAAGGTGAGGGAATCAAGAATCAAATACAGGTAGCATACTGAGACCATAGAAGAAGATGGATTATAGAGGCCCCTTTATGTCAAGCTAAAGAATTTGGACTCTCTCCCAGTGATGGTGAAGAGGCTCTGAAGGATTTTAATTGTTGTGGTAACTTCACATCCACTCTCATTTATCCTGCCCAACAAAGTATGAACCACAAATTCCAGCAGTGAAGAAGTTACAACAGTTTTTAGCTGGACATGTCCAGGGGAAAGGTATTTTAATTAGTGATGTTATCTTATTTAATGATGATATTCTATTTAATGAGCATTCCTAAACTCAAGAAGGAAAAGATAAACAATCTAACAGAAAAATGATGAAAGAAAGTACCAGGAAGTTTACAAAAAACAAACAAACAAACAAATAAAAACCACACACAAATGGCCAGTAAACATATAAAAAGGTACTTGGCCAATTAAAAGCATTATATAATTAAAACAATAAGGGTGCTGGGAACTGTGTCTGCCTACACTGCTAACAGGGTTGTACATTTAGGCAGCCACTTTAAAAAGCAATTTGGGAATTTCTTCTAACGTGGAAAATGTGCGCAGATTGCTGGGATTGACCACGTTGTTGGTATAGCTCCTGGGGAAGCACATCTGCACAAACACAAGGAGACTCACTGCAATAACCTCACACCTAAAAATTAGAAATAACCTGAATGTCTATCATAGGAAAATAACTGCAAACACTGTGGTACATTCGTATCAAAAACAAACCAACCAACCAAAAAACCACTTGCAGCAGCTAAGAAGATTGTGCCATTTCTGTATAAGCTAAAGTGAATACATTGTTGAGTGGAAAAGGCTCGAACTACATTTATGTTAAAATATACTTATTTAAATATAAAGGTTGTTGATGTTACATTTTATATGGGTTTGTAGATATGTATGGGAAACGGTTTTTAAAGGGCTTGGAAATACACATAAAAACAGTAATGGTGGTAGTTTCTAATAGGTGGCAGAGGGGACCAGATGGGGCCACGAATGAACATTCGTAATGTCATTTCTATCAGCATCTCTACAAACAATTTTGATTTCTGTATTACTTATGGGGTTGATTATCATGTTAATAAATGTAGAGATGAAACGTAAAACCACTGACACATCAGTTCCTATGCCAACTGCTATGGCCAGTGCTCTGCAGAATGCATAACAAGCACAATCTTGTTACTACACACACAAAAGCAGGTCTTGCTTTCAAGGAGCTCTTAGGCTGTTGTTGGGGGGAAAGGTACAATGCAATGTTGGATAAATTCCTGAAAAGGAGTAGAAAATGCAATGGGATTCATGGTGAGGGGGAGAGGAGGTTGTCCACAATATTTCAGGAATCAGAGAATGGGATCATATGGCAACTAAGGAAGGGCAAAGCTGGGCATGGGCCACGGGAACTTCAGGTTCAATGGTGCAAAGGTGGGTGCTCCTGGGGTCTGTCAGGGAAGATGAGGAGGAGAGGAAAGGTGAGGACACTATGGAAAACCATGATTCTGGGTAAACAAACTGGAGGCCAGTCCCAGGCAGCAGGGAGTCCTGGAAGGTCTGTGCGAACCAGCCTGGAACTTTACAGAGAAGTTGGGCATGCATGCGCTAGGTGAGATGGCTTGGTCAGGAAACAAGGGACAAGTTGGGAGGTGATGTCTGCCCCAGTATGGGCAAAGATTAGATTTAGGGGGAAATTAGGGAGCAGGGATGGTCTCCATGAAAGAGGTAGATGAACCTGAGAGACTCATTACATTTTGACAGGAAGTGTGGAGGGAAGAGAAACTAAGATTCTGTGGCCCTGCTGCCACCCAGTGATTCATGGGAAGTGTCAGGAGTCAGAAGAAAAGCAGGTAAGGGCAGGTTCTTCTCTGGGAGCTGTAGAGAGGTGCTCTGAGGCCCACCCACAGTGCAGCAGCTGCAGTCCCTTTCTTTTCCCAATGGAGCTCAGCTGCACTATGCACAGGCAGGTCTCAGCTCTGACAATGGGCTGGCCAACAGCAGGCAGGCAGGCAGGCACGTAGCCCTTCTGGCTTTGAGCCACCAGACTCACAGGCTTCCGGGAAAGGCTGACATGGCCACTCTGTTCCTTTGAATCTGAGACTATGTGGCTGGGAAAACCTAAATTAATTAAGTGATGCTGAGGCTCTGAGGCCCTGAGGCCCTCCCAGAAAAGCACACAGGGGTGGGTAGTGAGTGAGGCGAGAGTAAACTGCACTCCCTCACCCAGTATTGGAATTCAAAGAGGCTCATGAGCTTCATTGGAACTAAGCCTGCAGTTTAGTGCTTCCAGGGAGACAAAGAAATAATAAATCAGGAGCAGGTGCCCCACCCACATGCTGCTACCACCACCATCAACCTGCTTTTCCACAGAAACGTAGTTGTTTCACGTCTCAGAAACCAGATGTCTTAGTGAAGCTATAATTTGTAAGACCCTGGAATTGACTGGGCCCATGACCTTTTCAGAAAACAGTCAAGTAGCACCCCCACAACTCTCCAAGACCCCCCACCCTCCATGCACACACTAGACCTTGCCCAGGGACAGAGGTAGGAAGGCTATCCTGCCATACAACAAGACTCCTTGGGTCCACAACAAGCTCCACTAGGGCACTAGACCAGCATAAAAAGGACTTTGTTCTAGCCAACTGAAGCCACAACTGTATCCAATAGAATGAAAGCTTGTCAGCCAGGAATCACCAAGCTGTCTCCATGCATGCAAAACCATAACAATTCAGCTCCTACAAAGTGTCAAGAATTGAGCTAGATACTTTCACATAAGGTGTCTCATATGCTGAAGCAGGACAGCGTGGTGGCTAAGAGCTGAATGCTGGAGCCAGATAGGCTGCATGTCAGTCCTGTCTCTACCACTTGTGAGCTATCTGACCACGGATAAATTATTGTACCTCAGTGTCCTTACCTGTGAAAAGGTAATGTGAAGGTTGGTAAGAGGATCAAATGAGTTAATGTTTGTAAAGTGCTTAAAGCTCTGCCTGGTATATTGTAAACACTTCTACGTAATGCTGTAGCAACAGTTTCCATAACTGACTGAGAAAGGAGAAGGAAAAAAATGCTTTTATTTTCTCCGACAGGATTGGATGGGAAATTCTATTATGCCTTTAAATTGTGCTTAGAGAAAGGAGACTCCAGAAAGGAGTTTACCCAAAGTTCTGTTGAAGAATAGTCACAAGCGCAGGAAAGCCTAGAGGCGGGCCCCCTTGCGGGAGGATGGTTTGCAAGTGGCGGCGTCCAGCACCCTGGACAGCTCCCCAAAGGCCTGCGCAGGAATGGGGTTGCTCCTCGCGTACTGCTAAGGCTCCGGCTCAGACCTTCTGCTGAGGCAGAGAGTCCTCCCCTCCCTGCAACTCCTGCACCCTAGTCCCTGCATTTGCTAAAGGATGGGGTGAAGGGGTTGCCTTCTGAGCTTGAAGTTGGAGGGTGAAATTGTTTAGTGTCCCTGGGGCCTACTCAGGGAGGCAGCCCAGAACCTTCCTCCTTCCATGGATCTTCCTCTGCCCTCTTCCCTACACTGCTAGGCTGTAGCCACCTTGCAGGTGGAGCAACAGAAGCACAATGAGGCACAGGGAATAGGGAAGCAGTGTGAGGACCACAAGACAGGTCCCACAGCCTGGGTTTAAATCCAGGCTCAATTGCCGTGATCTTGGGCAAGTGACCCAGCTTCTCTATGTCTTGTCCTCATCAGTAAGACAGAGGAAATGTCTGCTTTAAATCTCTCCCTTTAATCAGACAGGACAAACAATATATCCATAAATAATAATTGCTCTGCAGGCTGGAAGACTACCCCTTTAAAAACCCCATAATGGGAGAGTCAGAAGAGGCTAGAGGTTTCAAACTCAAATGACTGGAGAGCCTGGCCAGTGACATAAATGTGCAAAGCCAGCTGGAGGGAGCCTACAAAGAGCTGGAGAGTGTGTATGTACTGACTAAAGGCCTTCAAATAAAATTTAAAATAATTTTCTCACTCCAACAGAGCCCTTCTATAGCACCCACTCCTGCCCCATGGCTGCAGGGAGAGGGTTTTCCCCTAATCCCTTCCTTAACAGAGACCAAGGTTGGAGCCCAGAGAGAGGCTGTGATTTGCCCAAGGCCATCCAGAGCCAGGCCTGCCCCCATACTGAGGCTTTTTCCCTCCCTCAAACAGGGCAGTTTGGCCACTACAGAGCAAGTGCTGGCAGCTCCTTACGTGGAAGAATGATTCTTCCTTTCCTGGGGTGCCTGGGTGAGTGGAGAGATTAAACAATAGGTAGCAGGCTGCTGCCTCTCACCCTGATGCCCTAGTCTTCATCACCTCATCCCACAGCCCTCTCAGGGACAGAAGCAAACTTTCCAATTCCCTTAGCCTTCCACTAGCCAGGACAGAGCCTAGAATCACAATGCCCACCAAAGCAGAGGGACACTAGCCAGGAAGCCAAACTACCCCTGTACCTTTTATCTGCTCTTCACCAAACCCACACTATGAAATGAAGATAAAACAGCACATTTTTACAGGTGATAATATGAATACCAAGCACTTACATTGCTCTTACTATGTGCGAGGCACGCTAAGCAGTAGGTACTATTATTACCCCGTTTTACAGATAAAGAAACTGAGGGACAGAGCAGTGAAGTAATTCCCAGGCACCCCAGGGAGCTGAGAGCCATCTCAGTAGCCTGTCTGCAAAGCCCAAGTTCTCATTGCATCACAATGCTTTCTTGAGGTGGGGAGCATAGCAGGGGAAGAAGCTGGACCTCATGCTAGTTTGCTTTTGAGGCCAAACGAATCCTCTCTGACTCTAGAAGAGAGACAAACTGTAATCTCAACACAAGTCTCTCAACCTCAGCTGCCTCAAAGATTCTCTCCTGCCAACCCGCGAACCAGAACACGTTCCATCCAGGGTCAACGCTCTTTTGGGGACGCACTGGGCCTAGCGCACAGCCAGGGCGGCTCAGTCTCCCTGCGGAGAACTGGACGTCTCAGCGGTGCTGCCCTCTCCGGAGGTGAGCCTCCCGTCAGTCTCTGATGAGAGCCAAGCGGCTGAGTCCTGCCAGGGGATTGGGCGCGGCGCCCACACCGGCTTTCTCACAGCTCCCAGAGAGGACGCATCATTCCCGAAGCCCACCAGGACTTGGAGGCAGCTCTGGAGAGTGGGGGATGGGGGGGGGGGTGGGGAAGGGGGCGGGCCACGCAGGAGCGGAGAACTGGGCCTCCCGGCGTGCGTACAGTGCCTGGGAGGAGTTAGGGGTGGGGGGGAGGTGAGGAGAAGGGAAGAGAGAAGGGGCGGAGCTGGGGGACCCGGACAGTTAAAGAGGAAAGGGGGAGTATAGACTGGGAGAGGATGGCGAGGTAGTGTGGGAGGGCGGGAGCGGCAGGGCTGACATTCCGGGCCCTGGGTTGCGGGCAAGTCGACTTTTCCCCTAAATCCTCAGATGCTCATAGTCAGGAATTCTCTGCTGGTACATTCTCCCGGAGGGCCGGTCAGTTGGAACCCGGCCCAGCAGTCTCTGCGCCTCCCCTTCCCTTCCCGGGGGTGGAAGGGACCAGGGGGCGGGGCCAGAGGAAGGGTTGGGGGATCTATGCCCTGCGCCCCTCCAATCGCCGCCCCACGATCCAGCTGCGGGGACAGAGGGACGCATCCGCGGCTCACCTCGGGGGCTCCTTGCCTGCTGGGCGCCGAGATCCTGGCCGCGGCGGAAATCTGGAGCCCCCAGAGCCCCCCTCTCCTGCGGGGCCGGGGAAAAGCGGCCGCTGAGCACCCCCCACGCCCACCCCCTGTCCCGGGGGCGCAGAAAAACGGACTCGGATCTCACGGTCCCTAACTGGGGCGGCGCGGGGGGCACATAGCCTGCCCCTCGAACGGAGCACCCATCCTCCTCAGGGGCTTGGCCGGGACTCTTCCCGCACCAAGACCCCCGCCTGGGGTTTTCAGCCCTGGCGCATCTGTAAAGGGGACCCCCGCTCGGCCGCGCCCCGCCTCCGGCTCCCGCCCCGCCGACGTCGTATTAGCATGAGAGACGTAAGTGGCCGGGGCACCACTCGGGGGCTGGGACTCGCCGCGTCACAGCCCCGAGTGGAAAGGAAAAAAAGAGGAGGCGGCGGCGGCGGAGGCAAGAGCCGGAGCGAGGGGAGGGGAAAGCGGCGGCGGGGCGAGGAGCCGGCGGGCGGGCGGGCGGTAGCAGCATGCCCCGCGGCCCGTGCGGGTAGCCTCCGAGTGGCGGGGGGCGGCTCCAGCCGCGCCCGAGGCGCAGCGCGCTCCGTCTCGGTCCCCGACCCCTCCGTGCGCCCGCCGTACCTGACCACCCCTGAGCACTGCAGCGCCGGTCCGGGGTTCCGCTGCAAACGGCGGCGGCGCCTCGCCGGACAGGGTCTTTGCCTTTCGCGGAGCGCAGGGCCATGAGCCCTGCAGCCACCTGAGGCGCGGGGGGGCGCTGCGCGGCGCGGACCGCGCCCCCCGAAGTTCGGCGCCCTTGTCTGTGCACCGCAGGGCGCCCGCGCCCAGCTCCGGCGGAGGCGTCTTCGGAGGAGCGGCCCGGCGGGAGCAATGGAACCGGCGGGCCAAGCCCGGGAGGCGGGCAGCAAGCTGTCGGAGGTGGTGGGCGCGGCGCTGCAGGAGCCCCGGCGGCAGCGGCGCCTGTTGCTGGTCATCGTGTGCGTGGCGCTGTTCCTGGACAATATGCTGTACATGGTCATCGTGCCCATCGTGCCCGACTACATCGCGCATATGCACGGGGGCAGCGAGAGCCCCACCCCAGCCCCTGAAGTGTGGGTGCCCACCCTGCTGCCGCCCACTCCGGCCAATGCCAGTGCCAACACAGGCAACAGCTCAGAGTCCCCGACGGCCACTTGGCCGGCCGGGTCTGCCCTGCGGCCCCGCTACCCCACGGAAAGCGAGGACGTGAAGATCGGGGTGCTGTTTGCCTCCAAGGCCATCCTGCAGCTGTTGGTGAACCCCCTGAGCGGGCCCTTCATCGACCGCATGAGCTACGACGTGCCGCTGCTCATCGGCCTGGGAGTCATGTTCGCCTCCACCGTGCTGTTCGCCTTCGCGGAGGACTACGCCACGCTCTTCGCCGCGCGCAGCCTTCAGGGCCTGGGCTCGGCCTTCGCGGACACGTCGGGCATCGCCATGATCGCCGACAAGTATCCCGAGGAGCCCGAGCGCAGTCGCGCGCTGGGCGTGGCGCTGGCCTTCATCAGCTTAGGGAGCCTGGTGGCACCGCCCTTCGGGGGCATCCTCTATGAGTTCGCGGGCAAGCGCGTGCCCTTTCTGGTGCTCGCCGCCGTGTCGCTGCTCGACGCGCTGTTGCTGCTGGCGGTGGCCAAGCCCTTCTCCGCCGTGGCGCGGGCACGGGCCAACTTGCCGGTGGGCACGCCCATCCACCGCCTCATGCTGGACCCCTACATAGCCGTTGTGGCCGGCGCTCTCACCACTTGCAACATCCCCCTCGCCTTCCTCGAGCCCACTATCGCCACGTGGATGAAGCACACGATGGCGGCGTCCGAGTGGGAGATGGGCATGGCTTGGCTGCCGGCCTTCGTGCCGCACGTGCTCGGTGTCTACCTGACGGTGCGCCTGGCGGCGCGCTATCCACACCTGCAGTGGCTGTACGGCGCGCTGGGGCTGGCGGTCATCGGCGGCAGCTCGTGCCTGGTGCCCGCCTGCCGCTCCTTCGCACCGCTAGTGGTCTCGCTCTGCGGCCTCTGCTTCGGCATTGCGTTGGTGGACACGGCTTTGTTGCCCACTCTCGCCTTTCTCGTGGACGTGCGCCACGTCTCGGTCTATGGTAGCGTGTATGCCATTGCCGACATCTCCTACTCCGTGGCCTATGCGCTCGGGCCCATCGTGGCGGGCCACATTGTGCACTCGCTGGGCTTTGCGCAGCTTAGCCTTGGCATGGGCCTGGCCAACCTGCTCTATGCGCCCGTCTTGCTGCTGCTGCGCAACGTGGGCCTCCTGACGCGCTCGCGGTCGGAGCGCGACGTGCTGCTAGACGAGCCCCCGCAGGGTCTGTACGATGCCGTGCGCCTGCGTGAGCGCCCTGGGTCCGACCCCAGCGGGGCACCACGCAGCCCGCCCGGCCCGTTCGACGACTGCGACGACGACTACAACGACTACTACACCCGCAGCTAGCAGCCCCGAGCCCCTTCCAGGTTACCCACCCACTCCCCGCCCCTCGGGCCGAGGTGGCTGCTCTGGGAGCCGCGCTGGCCTGCTCAGGCTCAGGACCCGCCCCTCCAGCGAGAACCCAAGCGCCAGCCCCTGTCGGCTTCCCCTGCCCGGGGCCCCTCCCCGTGACCCTTTGTGTGTCGCTGTCTCCCTCTGCAGTGGGGCGCGGAGCACCGAGGCACGCAAAGCAACGCGCTCCGGACACAGAAGAGGAGCGCGGGCCTCCACCTCCAGGCTGTCCTTTGTAGAGCTTGTGCGTCTGTCTGTCCCCTCTTCTCTTCCTCTCAGTGCCACCTGGCCTGCTGCACAGCAGTGTCATCGTTCCGAATCAATAAACTATATCTGTCCGAGACCGAGTCGCTTTACTGATGGGAGTGGGCGGCCGGGCACAGGCCCAGGACAAAGGGGAGGGCGAGCTGGATCTAACCCCAAGTCCTGTCTCAGCCCGTTGGGCACGTGAGGAGCCTATGGCTCTTCTGCTACCTGGAAAAGGAGATCCATAGGAAGGAAGGAAACCCAACCAGGGTTCTAATCTACGGGTACCCTGCTGCACAGGACCCCCTCAGCCCGCGACAGCCCCGCCCTCCCAGGCCCAGCGCATCGCCCCAGGGCGCCACCCCGGGGAGCCTGAGGACCCGCTCCCGCCAGGTGCGTAGGCCCCGCCCCTTGGGGACACACCCTGCATCAGAGGCTCAGCCGTGAGGCGCCTGGGCTGGGCTTCCCTGGGAGCCTGGCATCCGACCCTGTCCAGCCTCGGAAAAGGAGTAGACCCCAAGCTGTTCTGGGCAGACGAGACTCTGGAAACAAGGTGTGACGCGTGTGTTCATTAGAGAGCCAGGCTCCATCCTAGGAGGAGTGGGGGAAGAGCTGTCGTGTGTGTGCTGTGCTCCTGCCCTGCGGATCTGAGTCCCCACTCAGAGGGTGCCAATGTGGGAGCTGGTGTCAGCCTACCACCCATACCCAGTCCTAAGTGGAAACAGCCGCCTAGGGCTGTCAGGAACGTCCCCCTACCTGGAGTGCTGGTCCACAGGAGCCCCAGACCCAATCCTGGAGCCCCTGGCTGCTGAAGGCCTCAGAGTCCTCCCGTTGGAGCTCATGGACAGGCCGCAGGTTGAGGACTACCTGTGCGTTCCACAATGCCTGTGGGACTCTGCACGGCTGGTGTGTGCCCGTCTGTCCCCAGTCTGCCTGTCCCTTTGTGTGTGTTTGTCCTGCAGGGCCTGCCTTGATGGGGCTGTCTGCGTGTGTCCCTGTGTAAGCATCTGTATGTGGGGTGGGGGAGGAGTGTCTGCCTCTGGCCGCTGTGTTGCTAAGCACCCCCAGTAACCCCCTCCCCAGTAGTTCCAGCGGGAATGGGGTGGAAATAAAAAGGAGGGAGGACTTGCGGTGATAAATAAACAGGTATTATTATTGTTATTATTATGACCATAGTTATTAGTATTTTGAAAGGAGTTGTAGTAGGGTTTGAGCCTGCCTAGACGGTGAAGAAAGTACAGATTTCCCCAGACCCAGCCCTCCTCAAGGTCCTGCAGACGCAGCCTTGGCCAGGATGCCGGCTCGGGGAGCGCGAGGACGGGGCAAGGCGCTGGGTGGGCCACTGCTCGGCACGCCCTTCTCGGTCGGAATCCCGCTGCCCTTGTGCAAACTGGTCCGAGCCGGGTCGGGGGGCCCGGAGGTGGGATCCCGGAAGGCGGCTGGGAGTGGGTGGGGGGCGGTATAGAGGACGGAATGGGAGCGAGACAGGGGTGGGGCTGGGGAAGGGAGGAAAAAAGGAGGGGGAGGGAGGAGTGACAGCAGAAGGAGGGGACGGGCGCGGCCAGCTCGCTGGCAGCCAGTCGGGAGCCCGGGGGGGACCCGGCAACGTCGTCGGAGACTCTACCACCCGCAGGGGCGGCCGTCCCCACCCCTGCCCAGCTGACGCGCCCCCAGATCCCCTTCAGCTGCCCTCCCGCCCCCAGCCCTGATCCGTGCGGGGCGGCGGCGGCCGAGGCGGCGGAGCAGAGGCGAGCAGGTGAGAAAGGCTGGGCCGGCGGCGCGCCGAGCCGGGAGCGGGGCTCTGTCCGGGCACCGCGCCGGGACGACAGGCGCCCGCACCCGCGGAGTCCTCCAAGTGCCGAACGGCAGCCGCCGTCGGGGGACCGCCGGGACCCAGGGCTTCTGCGGCCCTGGGGCCTCCCCACGCAGAGTGCGGGTGGAGGGGCCGGGAGGCTGGACGGTGAGAGACGTTAGAGGGAAAGGGCGGAGAGGGCTTGACCATCAGGACCCCGCGGCTCCACGTGCATGTTCTCACTTCTCCTGGACCTCCATCTGCCGAGTGCCACGGCCTGCATGTCCTGTGCCCGGCGGGAGGGTCCTCGGGTCTCACCCGAGCACCTGGAAGTGTCGGCGCACTCGCTTCTCTCCCGCACGGGAAGAAGCAGGAGGCGGAAAGCCGGCGCAAGTCACAATACGAGCGGGGTCTCGGGGAGCCTCTGCAGCGCCCGGGCAGCCTGGGGTGCCCGGCCGAGCCGGAGCTGGGCCTCTAGAGCGGAGCAGAGCAGAAACATCTCCCCGAGAAGCCTTTTGGAATCCAGGCCGGCGGGAGGGCACCAAACAGACCGACCGACAGGCAGACAGACAGACACTTACACACCCTCTAGGCGCCAGCCCAAGGGCCAAGGAGGAAGAGTTGCTGGTGCAGGGACCCTCCCCTTTGGCCCCCAGGAAACCAGTTCCTGCTTGGATCTCCGGGGTCTCTGGGGGTTGACTGGTGTCTTCCTGCTATGAAGCTGGCCCAGGACCAGACAGTAAGGGGAGGGAGGCATGCATTGCACTGTCTCTAGGGCCTTTACCAACCTGACCTCACCCTTCGGTGCCCCCTTAGAACCCCGCACGCTGGGGGTGGACCCTCACCTGGATGCGGCTGCTTCTGGTGGTGGGTAGGGTCAGCCCCTGTGCTGCATGGCGCGGGTGGGTCTCAACTACCTGGTCCCAGGGCTCTGGTATGGTGCCCCGGAGCACTCCGTATCCTCTGCCCAGTGCTTCCAAGCAACCTCAGGCTCCTCCACCCCGGGCTGGGTTCATCCATCCTGGATTCTTGGTCCTTGACTCAACTGTGCCCATGTCCTTCCCCAACTTGAACTGTGCCTGCCTGGGATGGGGGTATGGTGGGGGTAGAATGGGCTAAGCATCAGCTTAGGCTCTTGGGAATGAATATGGGATGGGTGAGTGGAAAACATAGGTGTGTGTCTCTACGGGCTTACATGTAGCTTAGAGGGATCTCTGAGGGTACAGATTGCGCCCCACTAGCTTTAAAAAAATGGCCTTTGCCCCTTGGTCTGGCTCACTTCTATTGCCCCTTCAAAATTAATCCACCACTCTCCAGGCTGAGTCAGGTGGCTCCTAAGGGCCTGGGCTGCCCAGCTTCCTTGTACCATGTCCTCAGCATCCCCATGACACCTACACTGGGAACCTGCAGGTCGTAGACCGCCTAAGTCCCAGCCAGGCCAGCAGGCCCTCGGGTGCTCTCTGCCTTCACCACAAGCCAGGCCACCAATCAGCCCAGAGAGCCTCCTGGAACTCAGGGCCTTGAAGAGCCTTGCATCCATTCCTCCATTCATGCATGCATGCATTTCTCTTCCTCAGCTCCCCCACACTAATCCTACTCCATGCCAGGCACCCACCAGGTCCAGAGATGAAGCACTGAACACTGCAGGTATGGTCTTGCCCTGGAGAAACGCACAGTCTAGTGAGAAAGAGAAATTTTAATCTGCAAAGCACAAATCTATTGGGTCCCAGGCAGGAACAAAGCAAGTGCTCCATGAATGACTCCTCATGAAGTTGGAGTGGGCAAGCCCAGCCCTGCTCCCTCCCACACTGCCCTGGGGGACACCAGTTGAGCCTGGGTGACAGCAGTCTGGTGAAACAGTTACCAGCTGGAGGTCAGGGGGACTGGTCTGGAGGCCAGGAGATTGGGGCAGGCACACAGTAAGACTCGTGTACACTCCTGTCTAGCTCTGGCTTCCTCACAGGGTATGGGCAGGTATCAGACTATGAGAGGTGCAGGGTCCATGGCAGGTCTACGTGGCTATTGGGTTTATGCCTCCCTGCTTCTTGGTCCCCAGGTCTATACCTCTGCTTCTTCAACCAGGAGTCACCAAGATGCCTATCATGGAAAAAGCCCCCCCTAAGATGGCAGCAAAAACTCCCAGCAGTGAGGAGGAGCTCGTGAGTAAATTTGGGAGCTCTCTCTTTCATCCCTGCTCTCCTCACTCACCTGCTTTTGCTTCCAGAACAGTCCACAGCCCTTGCCTGGCCCCCATCCCTGCACTCTCCTGGGCATGAGGCCCAGGAAGCAGCCCTGCCCTGAGCTGGCTGAGGATCCTGGGAGGGATGGGAGTGGGGGGACATGGGGGGCTGCAAGTGGTTTCAGATGGGTGCTAAGGAAATGCTGACAGCCATACTTCCAACCCCCAAGGCCAGGGAGAGCCCTCGACCTGGACCAGGTGGTCTTTTTTTTCTCCCAGGACTTCCCCCAACCCCAAGTCCCACTTTCAATGGTTTTGAGCCCAGTGGAGTTGCCTTAGATAAGGCTGGATCCCCTAAGTCTTGTCCCATCCCTATCACAGCCCCAGCTTTTGTCACTAGTTCAGCCCCGGAACCTTAAGGAGCATCTTCTCCACTAGCTTGAGACAAGCCACCCTGACCTGGGCCAGCCTCCTCCCTCCCACCCTACTCACCTTCCAGACTGACAGAGCAACACCTCTGGTCTTCAGGGTGTGAACGTGTTGGTCGCTCTGCCATACTTGTTCTCTTGGCACCTCTTTGACCCCCACTCCACCCCCGATCCCCACCCCAGGGCTTCATTTGAAACCCTGATCAGGACTTTCTGGCTTCTCCCCACGAAGTTGCTCACCACATTGTCCTGTCCACGACAGCTGACAGCACCTCTGTGGTTGCTTCGGCTCCATGGCTGTCCCTCTCTGTGGACTGTGGCTGTCTGGAGAGCAGGCCCTATCCCTCCATTGCAACTGAGTCTAGCCCAGGGCCTGGCTCACATGAACTACCCAGGAAATGTGTATTGACCTGAGACTCTCGGAGCCCCAAGGCCCTCACTGATACAAGTTTCTGCCTCTGTCCACATTGTGGGCTGGAAGTCCATAAGAGTCTGGGAGGGGCACCAAGGGGCTGTGACACCCAAGCAGAGATATCCTGCCTTGTTCCTTTTCACTCATCACAATTCCCCATGACCCAGGCTGAGTCCCAGGTCACTGTCAGAGCCCCAAAGAAGAGTGGCCTGCTTCTAGTAGGGGCTCCAGCCAGAACTGCTGGCACCCTTGGCCAGGCCACCAGCTGGGCTCCCCGGGAGTGAGCTGGACACCATGAAATGCTACTAAGACTCATTCTTGAGTGGTCCCCAGGGTAGCACTGACACCCTCCTGCCTCGTCCCTAGGGCAGTGAACTCTAGATAGGATCACACAGGTGGGGAACGCCCCCTTAGTCATCAGCACACGTACCCTGGATCCCATCTGCCCACGCTGTGGGAGCTCCAGCGTGGGCAGCAGTAGGAGCAGAGCAGAGACAAGGTTTCAACAGATCCCTTCATTCCACAGCCGGCCCCCAGGGCCCCATGGAGGAGAGACCCCTGAAAGAAGGCAGCACACTAACCGGCAAAGTTGTAAACTTTAAGCAATAATGTGAAAGTCCTGGCTTCCCGTTGCAACCAGCTATGTGAGGACGAAGGAAGGCAGTAGAAAAGGGAGCGAGGGAGAAAGGCGAGAACAGCCAAAGTGAAAGGAACAGAATGAATGTTGGCTGAAGACTGATTTCAGGTCCCAGTTGTGCCACCAAATTGTTGGGTGACCTTGCATTATTTCTGTACTCTCTGGGCCTAGGTGTCCTCGTCCATCAATGATGCTACGCCACGAAGTGGTTGAACACATACGTGATGTTGCCGGTGGGCACAGGCGGTGGACTGGGAAGCACAGGGTCCAGACAGGGAGGACATCAGTGGGGAGTCCTACTCAGACTCTCTCCACACTTTGAAGGCCCCCAGAGATTATGGGTCTCCTCTTCGGAATGCCTCTGGAGGGATAAAGACAGTACCGTGATGACGCTTCATGATGTGCCTATTTGGGGCTGTTGTTTCTCTCACTTAATTCTCTCTGGGCCTGTCCGGTAGGAATTGTTATTTACGTGCTATAGATGAGGAAGCAGAGATTTGGGCAGACCGAGAGAGCAAAACCTTCCACTGCACTGCCCCCATACCTACATGCAGGTATGGGAGGGATTTAATAAAGAGCTCAGGGCGTGAGTCACCTTCCCAGGGAAGTGTTTTGCAGAATTCTGGTCATTTGGGCAAGCAATGAACTCTGTTGCCCTCTCTCTTTCACCTGTCCCATTTCCTCACTGAGCCCCCCTGGGAGAGGTTCCTAAATTAAGAATGGCCAGCAGCCAGTATCAGGAATAGGACTACTTCGCCTTAGACCCAGTCGTCATGGTTTATAAGCACTTGCACATCCACGATCTCTGATCCTATGAGAGGCAGAGGTTACGACCCCCATCTGATGGGACGAGACTGAGACACAGAGGTTGGGGTTGATTTTGTCAAGATCACACAGCTGAACAGCAGCAGGATTGGGGCGTGAAGCCGGGTCTATCCGGGGCCATAACAAGGCCTTCTGCACCTCTCCCCCTCCTGGAGACAGGGCTGGGGCACGGGAGAAAGCAGACAGGAGCTTCCTCAGTTCACAGTTCTGCTGAGCTGAGCCCTGGGAACAGAAGGGGCCCAGGATAAGGAGCAAGGATGGGGAAGATGGAGACAGACACTGGGCACCACTTTGGCAACAGGCATGGGGCACACGTGAGGACAAACACAGCAAATGCTTGTGAACCCTCTCTTCCAGGGGCTGCCCAAACTGCCAGTGCCCCCACTGCAGCAGACCCTGAACACCTACCTGCGCTGCATGCAGCACCTGGTGCCAGAGGAGCAGTTCCGAAGGAGCCAGGCCATCGTGCAGCAGTTTGGGGCCCCCGGTGGCCTTGGTGAGACCCTGCAGCAGAAGCTCCTGGAGCGGCAGGAGAAGACAGCCAACTGGGTAAGATTTGCTGGAAGGGAGCTGACTAGGGGACAGACCAGTGACCCATGGGACAGAGGGCAGGAGGCAGACATGGAGACAGAGGGATTTGGATGAAGGATAGGTAGGTGACAGAGATGGGGGGAATGGGGGACAGGGATCGGGGAGAGACGGGGCCAGAAGGGACAAGGGTGAGGAACAGACAAGATGGGGAATAGCGATGGGGACACGGGGACAGATTGGGGAAGGGATAGAGACAGGGGACAGATGAAAGAAGGGATGGGGACAGATAGGAACAAGATGGGGCAGAGAGGGACAGGTTGGGGGACAGATGTGTCACAGTGATGGGGCAACAGAAGATAGAGGTGAGGTCAAGGAAGCAGAGAAAGGTGAAAGGCAAGAATGGAACCCTCGTAAGGATGGGCAGGGGACATGAATGAGGACCAAATAACCAATGTGGGAACCTCAGATGGAAGAAAGGAGAGAGCACAGGACAAGGATGAAAAACAGCCACGTGCGTTGGGAAGCACGTAGCCCCAGCACGTAACTGGGACTCGGTGATCGTTTGTGGAATGACCCAGAAATACGTCCCAATTGTCCTTCGGGGCTGCCAGATGGGACTGGTGTGCTCCACAAGCAAGGGGCTCCTGTTCGGAGGGGTGCATGTGGCCCTTGGGCGTAATGGTGCCCCTTCCCCACTCTCCCCTGCAGGTGTCTGAGTACTGGCTGAACGATATGTATCTCAATAACCGTGTGGCTCTGCCTGTCAACTCCAGCCCAGCTGTGATCTTTGCCCGGCAGCACTTCCGGGACACCAATGACCAGCTGAGGTGAGGGCGTCGTGCTCCTGGGTGCACATCTTGGGATCCATCGGTGAGAGGGGTCCTGCCCCCTGCATCAGGAAGGAAAAGCCGAAGCTTGAGCCTTGGCAGGGACTTCTGAGGCCACATGGCCCTGAGACAGCAGCCGTCTAGGCCACGTGGTCAGGAAGGAGAGGTTAGGTGAGGCTGCAGATGAGTAACAAACACAAGGTCTTCCTCAGAATGGGTTTATTCGGGGTGAGTGGGCACTAATGGAGGGCATGGGCTCTGTGGTGTCCCCACGGCAATCTAGGCCCAGCCGAGGCCTTGGGAGGAGGTGGGTACTGCCGGGTCCTATCAGTGCCTGAGGCGGGGGCTTGGTGGTGCACACTGTCCCCGGCGATCTGAGAGGCCTCCGCGGCCCGACAGCCTCCTGTCCGAGCAGAGGCTCTGAGCAGGCAGAAATGGTTCCTTCCCTCCTGCTGCCGTCACCAGAGCCTGCACCATCTGCTGCAATTTCAGAGCTCACTGAGCTGCTGGAAGGGCCTCTGGGCCCAATAGTGACTACTGAGGGGCCATTTACACAGGGGGTGGGGCAGGAAGGAAGGGTCTTTGGGCAGGAGTCACTCAGACCCAAATCCGGGTCTCAGGTCTTAAGACCCCAATGGGGCGCAGCATGGGGAGAGTTCCGAGGGAGGTCAAGAACAGAGGGGAGGGCCTACGCAGCCTGTGGGCGGGCTCAGCTATGCCTAGGGGACCCCACACCCCCCTTCCTCACCAAGACCAGGCCAACTGTTGTGGGTGGCCTACCCGCTTCCCCTGGGCAAAGGGAGTGCATGGGCGGGCGAACGATTTCTGAGAACAAATGGCACCTGAATGGGCATTTTCCTCCTGATGCGATTGAGCCCGGGCTCCTCATCCACGAACAGTGACGATGACAGGGATCCATGGCTCGGTTCTCTGGTGTCTGTTCCCCCCCACCCCCCGTGCCCACTTTCCTTTTCATTAGCACTTAGGGTACCAAACGACTGACTTCTCCCAGGAGGCTGAATTCCCCAAAACCCCAGGGTCCTGGCCCAGCCCAGCCTCAGCACGAGCTTCTCGTGGGATGAACCCCACCCCTGACCATCCTGCCCTCTCAGGCCTGCTCTGTGGCCTCTTCCGGCCTCCTCCCCCCCACCCCTTCCATCCTCCTCATTCACCTTTCAGTTTCCTCTCCTCCCTGCAGCTCTCCCCACAGGATGATTTTTA
Source organism: Lyroderma lyra (assembly GCA_004026885.1). NCBI lineage: Eukaryota > Metazoa > Chordata > Mammalia > Chiroptera > Megadermatidae > Lyroderma > Lyroderma lyra. The sequence goes on along the minus strand of PVJL010007307.1, from coordinate 22,117 downwards.
ATCCAAAGTTTGTGGAGGACTGGTAGCTCAGGGCTGGGTGGGGCAGCAGGAATCCCTCTGAGGAGGGCACCACGAGGACCTGGCCCCTGGTGGCTGGTCACTGAGTCTGGGGGAGAGACAGAAAGAGGGAGAGGAGGGGTGGGGAGGGTAGGAGGCAGGGAGGAAAAGAGGAAGAAGGAAATAAGGAGGAAGGGAGGGAGAGCAAGGTGGCAGAGAGGGAGGGAGCCAGGGCTCCTGGAGGGGAAGATAAGCCTCATCTCTCTCTCTGCAGGTTTGCTGCCAATCTCATCTCCGGTGTGCTTAGCTACAAGGCCCTGCTGGACAGGTAGGACTGGGCCCACCCATGGAGGGTAGTGTCCTGTTCTGGCTGTTGATTCAATTGTCTCCCTGCTGTATTAGATAAGGAGCTCCAGAAGGCAGGGACCTAGTCTTCTTTCAGCTCGGTGTTCCTGGCTCCTGTCACCGGGTAGGCGGGACCCCACCCATCCCCCAGCATCAGGATGACCTGGCCCAGCCATGAACAGTTCCTTTTCCTGGGTTAAGCGCCTTCCTTCCTTGATCTCTTTAAACTACACCCCTTCCTGCTTCCCTGGCATGTACACGCTCGTGTGTATCAAAAGTTTAGAGAACACGTGAGAAGGTGGAGAGGAGAGGCTTGTTGGAGAGAGGCGGCAGTGAGTCAGTCTTGTTACCTGTTCCTGGGAGGGAATGGTCTCCTCAGTCTGAGCTTGTTTACTTGGCGTCAACCCCACTGGCTTTCTTTCTGCCTTAAACTGGTGTTTATCAAACAATCTGCAGTGAAGGGCCAACATATTTTTAAATTTTATAAAATGTTTGCGAAACACTACAAAAATGAATTAGTAGGAAAAAAAATGAATTCGTAGAAAATGGTACAAAGGTACAAAAGCCGAGACCACATGCTTTATTATTATATTCAACAGACAAAAGTCTCCGAAAGCTCCCTCTGGATTCCCACGCTTACCCTGTCATGGTTTGGTCAGATGAATGCCTGCACAGGGCCGTGGGGCACTCGCCTGGCCTGCCTCAGTGGGCCCCTGCCCTTGTCATGGCTGCCTCTGACCTCAGGGTTCACCTCACACATCTGGTCCTCAGTGAAACTGTTTCTGGCCACGCTCCCTTGTTACCTTGGCTCACTACCTGAGACCCTCCCGTGTGCCAGTCTGTGCCCCACCTACATGTCGCAGGACCTGCGCCCCTCAGAGCAGGAAACTCGTGTCCTGTGACTACATCCCCAGGTCTTAGAGTGGTGCCTGGCACAGAGGAGAGGGCAATAACATTTGGTGTCTGAGGGAGTGGGAGGGAGACAAGGAGGGAAGGAGGGAGGGAGCAAGGAGGAGGGAAGAATAGTGGGAGAGAGAAAGGAGGAGGAGGAGGAGGAAGAGGGGGAGGGAAAACATGAGACATGTCAGGACCACAGGAGAAAGACAATTTTCTGCTTTGAACTTAGAGGAGGCTTCTACAAGAGGTGATGAAGGAACAGCTCTTGAAGGAGTGAAAGGGGTCTTCTGAACAAATTAGTGGAGCGCAGGGTGGAGATGAGGCATGCCAAGAACAGATCAAAGGGCTAGAAGGGCACGATCTGCACGGTAGTGCGTGGCACAGGTTGTGGAAACCCTGAGGGTCTCCCTGGCCATAAAAAGGGGGCACTCCGCTACTGTGAAGAGTGGAGAGCCAAGCCCTTTGGCTGCCATCGTCAGGCAGTCCTGGGTTTTGTGCCCTGCTTTGCCTAATCAGGTTAGGGCTGGACAGTCGGTAGAACAATTCTCAATTCCTGCCTCGCTCCTCGCTCGCCCCCTGCAGCCACGCCATCCCCACCGACTGTGCCAAGGGCCAGCTGTCAGGTCAGCGGCTCTGCATGAAGCAATACTATGGGCTCTTCTCCTCCTACCGGCTTCCCGGCTGCACCCAGGACACACTGGTGGCCCAGAAGAGCAGTGTCATGCCCGAGCCGGAGCACATCATCGTGGCCTGCTGCAACCAGGTAAGAGGCCCCTTGCTGCTTGGGGAAGGCATGTGTGTCCTCATCCATTCCTGCTTCCCCCTGGGTGCTCAACCCCCTCCCATGGTCACACAGTGAGCTGGGGCAGAGTACCCCCAAAGTGGGGCCTTTTGACTCCCAGTCAGTCCTATTTCTCTCTACTGGTTGGATTTTAAGAACGAGGACAGTCACCAATTACGAACACTTTCAGTAAACGTTCATCCCAACCCTGACCAGCCAGGTCAGGTTGAAAGAGCTGCCTGGATGGAGGGACCGGGGGTCCTTAAGGAGACTTAGCATGGCCTCGGCCCCTCCACATGCAATCGCCCAGGCCACGCCCTTTACGGAGACTATCCAGACAGATGGACAGCTTTACGGACTGATTGTTATGACTTCCTTGCTTTTTTTTTCTTTCCTTCACTCACCAGTGCATTTGCGATCTATCCCTGCAGCTATGTGTGGAGCTATGTCATTCCTTTCAACAGCTGGGGAGACGTGCACTAGACAAGCACACTACGTTTTACTTAGCCATTCCCTACTGGAAGCATTTAGGTTCTCTCGACCATTTTGCTACTGCAAACAAGGCTGATAAGCACATTCCTTTATGCATCCTTGGGGGCACACGCGTATATATTTCTCTAAGCCTTAGATTAAATTATGTATTTATAAGTGCAATTGCGAGTCACGGGGTATGCACACTTTTAGTTTTGATAGAGACTGCACCCCAACCATGGTTGTACCAATTTATACTCAATTCCCCACACACATAATAGTATTACATGAAGCAGGAACCATAAAAGCAAATGTCCCTTTAGCTGAGTGTAACCTGGATTGCTGTGATTCAGAGAAGCTCGGAGTCCAGCACAGTTGACTACTGTGCCTATTCAGAGCCATCACAGACCGTGGGGACCTTGGGCCCGAGCATCCCCATCCATTTGCACGTGCGGAGGCTCAGCGAAGGCCTGGCGCCTGGGGCCAGCCCCCACGAGTGACGTGTTTGACCTGTTTCCCCCACAGTTCTTTGTCTTGGATGTTGTCATTAATTTCCGCCGTCTCAGTGAGGGGGATCTGTTCACTCAGTTGAGAAAGATAGTCAAAATGGCTTCCAACGAGGATGAACGCTTGCCTCCAATCGGCCTGCTGACATCAGACGGGAGGAACGAGTGGGCTGAGGCCAGGACAGTCCTCATGAAAGGTCAGCAGCAGTGCCCAGTGCGTCTCCACGTCATCTCATCTCACGCCCATTGGCCTCCCCTCCTCCAGGCTTGGGCACCACGCCTCATCCCATTGGCCATTGCATGGGGAGCTCAGGCCTCCCTCCAAGTCAGGGCCTGGCGGCAAGCCCTGCTGTGGGTCAGGCGCCTTGATGCTGAATCATGTCTGGTCCCCTCTTGTTTCTTCTGTGTTCTGGGTGAGGCTGACTAGCCCTGGATCCTGGAGTGTTTGAGCATACTGGGGGAGGGAAGACTTGGAGCTAACGGATGACTGGTCACAATGAAGTACTTGTGGGCAGGGATGGTCCTTGTTTGAGGGATCTGAGTTGCAGGGAAAGTTTTCAGATGGGGCTTTGGGAAAGGGCCCACGTGTGGAAGGGTGGATACCTGCCTCCTCTGTGTGATTTCTTGGTCCTAGAACTTTCCATTATCAAATTGACCTTACCCTTCTGGCCTGCTGCTCCTCTTGTGAAAGCTTCCAAGCATCCCCATAAGAAAGCTTGTAATAGCCTTAACATTTTAAAATCATCCTTCTGGAAACTACTTTAGAAATCCAAAGCCAGCTGCATTCCCAGGAACTGGATGGGGAGCCCTCCTTTCTTGCCTACATTAGAGATTCCTGGATGACGGGCGAGATTCTGTGAGCCCTTCTGCCCCTCGGGCTTTTGGTCAGGTGTCCATTTGGACTTCCCGAGTGTCTGTAAGCTGAGGATGTGGGCTAGGCCTGAGGAGTACTAAAGGCAGAGAGGATGAAACCCCTAACCCTGAGCCCACTTGATACGAAAGGGGAAGAGAGGGCACATGGGAAAAGGTTCAAATACATGGTAATGAGACATCTACCAATGTAATAGAGACAGCAAATGCCAAATAAGTGCTCTGGGACTTCCGAGTGGGAAGGGAGTCCTTGCAATTGAGAGGCTTTAAAAAGGCTTTGTTAGAAGAAGTGGGAATTGAGCAAAGCCCCATGACATGAGTGAGAGAGACAGGAGGGAGCAATAGCACCCAGGCTGGCAGACTGACTGCGGGCACAGCTGACTGCCCAGCAGAGATGTGTGTGCTCTGTCTAGTACCAAGAGGAGAGCTGCCTGGCCAGCAAAAAATGGCTATGCTGGTCATACTGAGAGAAGGAGAAGGTGGTGGGGCTTGGCTCTCTGGCAACAGGCACATGCGTTGTCTGGATTCTCTCCCTAGAAAGTTCTTCCTGGAGGGCTGGCTGGCTCTTTGCATCAGAGCTCAGCTCAGGTGTCGCCACCTTAGGCCCTCCTTAAGCACACACCACCCCCCAGCGTGTTTTGTCACTTTGTCTTGTTTTCTCACCTTGATTGCATTTCTCACTCTCTGAAACCAGCTTTTCATTTGTTCGATTCATGCTGATTATCTGGCTCCCTCTTCCAGTCAGTAAGATCCAGGAGAACAGGGGCTTTTCCGTTTAGTTTAACTTCTGAAACTGCTGTGCCAAACAGACTACGGGCCCAGTTATATTTGCTACGTTAAAAAGTGGGTAGTCACTAAGGGACTGGGCCCCAGACATATTTCCCACTTACCAATTAACCATCGTTTCATTCAATTATAGGGCACCCATGAATGCTTGGTCCTAAATCAGGGCCTCACAGGCCACAGGGAGGTGTGAGAGCTGAGCCTGTTCTCAGGGCCCTAACCAAGTTGGGGAATTAATAACTTACCATTTGAAAGTGAGTTAACTCCCCCAGGAGACCATGGTGTAATCAAATCCCACTCTTCCCCCTGCCAGGGACAGTGACAGGCATCAAAATAATCGTTTCTGCTGCCAGTACAGTTTCTACTTTATTAGCAGGCCAGGCCAAGCCATCTCCCCACAGAACTGCCCAGGACTGCCAGGAGGCCTCGGTGCTTGGGCTGTGCTAGTCGGAATTAATTCATTAATGGCACTTGATCTGGCATTCTGAATGGGAGTGCTGTTCCTAAGGGAAGCGTGACAGAAAGGAGGGAGTACACGTGCCTTCCCTTTGGAAAGTGGATGAATCCATTTAGCACTGACTGAGTCACCTGCACAGTAGGAAGTCAGTTCTTCACAGAGCCCTCCTCCCTGGCACTGACCCTTTCTACAGAAGGCACATGGGGAAATCATTTAGGAAATGATTTCAGTATAAAAGTGAAAGGCTATGGCAGCTTGGGCTAGGGTTGAGAGGGAAGGTGGAAGGACATGTGTAGGGTCTAGATATATTTGAAAGTGGAAGACAAAGGGAAAGAGAAGTACAGAGGTTCCTAGGTCTTTGATGATTGCAGTAACTGAGTAGACAGTGGGACATCACTGAGATGAGAGCCAGGTTGGGGATGTGGCTAAATGAAGAAGTCCTTTCCAAGTATGTCAGGTCTGAGATGCTTTGAGTCATCTAAGTGGAGGCATCAAATTAGATCTATGTGTCTGAAACTCAAGAAAGAGGTTGGTACAGAGATATAAATTTGAGAGCTGTCAGCCCATAAGTGATATTTCAAGTCATGGACCTGAGTGAGATCATCTAGAAGCAGAAGAACATGTCCTCAGAGGTCAGGTACGGAAAGATGCAAAGGGAATTGAGGAAGAGCATCTCTGAAGTCAAGAGAAAACTGGATAAGTCACAAAGATCCAAGAGGGAAGGAGTGAGTGACCTACCACATGGAATGCTGCTGAGAGCTCACGGAAGAGTCACTGGTGACCTTCACAAAGGTTGGACTGGAGTAGTAGGAAGAACAAATGGTTGTATGCTGATGGAAGTGATCCAACAGCAGGAAGAAATTGATTGGGTCAATGAGTAGACAATCAGTAAGTGTGGATGACTCTTCTCATACATTTTGGTATTAAAAGGAGCAGAAAAATGAGAAAATTGCTGAAAGAGGATGAGGATCAAGTATTTTTAGTAGGAGAAGCAAGGGCATGGTTGTATGTAGACAAATGCTTGGATGTAATCCCATAAGATAATTGTTAATGAAGAGAAAGGAGATAGATGGATGCATGGAATTTTTGCAAAGACAAAAGGAAATGGAATTCAGAGAATAAGAGGCCTTTGCTTGGTTCAAGTAAAACAGAAACCTGGTCCTTAGGTCCATAAGATTGTGCTGTGGTGATGGGGGTATGAGCAGGTTTCCAACGGTGGCTTCTGGTCTCAGATCAGCAGAGCCACATCCATGAGCTAAGGCAGGAAGTGGGATTCTGAAGACAAAAGAGAACACATGAAATATGGTTTCAGAAAGTGGGAAAGAGAACTTAACCCGTGAAGCTTGATAAGAACTATGGAGTAGGCTGCACTCATATTTAAGGCCTTGGAGTCATACGTTTTAGGAGAAACTAATTAGTACTGTTTTGCAATTTCCCCCCCACAACGTTCAGTTCCTCAGATCCAGACAAGGCAAAGGTGGGTCACTGAGTTCAGCCAACCAAGGGAAAGGGGGGAAGGTGTGTCAAGGGAACAGTTATACTGTTTGAATCCAAACTGAGTAAGGAGATATAGTAGCCTGCTTGGGCTGCCATAGCAAAATGCCACATACTGAGTGGCTTACACAATAGAAATTCATTTTCTCATGGCTCTGGAGGCTGAAGGTCTGAGATCAAGGCATCAACAGGGTCATTTTCTTGTGAGGTCTCTCTCCTTTGTTTGTGGATCTTGCTGTCTTTTCCCTTTGTCTTCACGGGGTCTTTCTTCTGTGAATCTCTGCATCCTAATCTCCTCTTCTTATAAGGACACCAGTAATTCATGTTGGATTAGGGCCCAATCTAAAACACGGCCTCATTTGACTTTAATTACCTCAATAAAGACACCATCTCTAAGTACAGTTCCATTTTGAGGTCCTGGGAGTTAGGACGTCGACTTAGAAATTTTGGAAGGACATAATTCAGCCCATGACAAGGAGTATGTGAAAGACAGAGGTAGATAATGAAGAGTGAAAATAGGTAGTGGGGCTGATGGTTCTGGGGTATTAGTGAGATGAGTAAGTGAAGCATGTGGTCAGAGGGTGGGATGCTCAAGACAGACTTTGGGCGGTGGGTGGTAGCAGTCAGTTCCTGATAGTGACGAGTTCCCAGAAGTGATTGTGGGAATGGGTGCTGAGGTTAGACTGTCAAAGTTGGGAGGTCAACAGGCTGAGGGAGGAGGATTCAGGTGGGTCATCCACAAGGACATTCAAGCTACTTGAATGAGGATTGGAGTAGTGATGGGGAGGAGGAAGGTAAACCAGGAGCCCCAATCAGCATGATGAGGAGGTCAATGGAGCACAGCAATAATGGGAGTGATGGTGATGGGGGATCAAAGCCCAGAAGCTGTGGCTCCAAAGGGAAATAGGGAAGGAGTTGTTTAGGAGCAGGAACAGGGAGAAAGAAGCCACCTATCTGACCTGGCCCTGGGGTACATGACAGAAAATAGTCTGTGAGAGGGCACAAGGATGTACATGCCCCAGGGGTGCCACCTCCAGTTGAGGCAGAAAGTGAACAGAACACTTTCAGGAGAGTTTAACGATGAAGCGGGACCAGCCATCACTAGTCAGTCTTCATGAAGTGTTCAGGAAGAAGGAAAGGAGAGGGCATGAGGACTGAGTCCATGCAGGGGCCACTGGGGCAGTGGAGCCTGGGAGTACCACCAACAGACCCAGGGACAGTGGTCATCACTGCAAGCAATGCTCCCAAATCCTTACCTTCTGGGAAGCTACTCTTTCCTAGTTGCAGGCATGCCTGACTGGTGGTAGTTGTCGGGGTACAGACATCTCTCCAGCCCATAGCAGTACCACAACTAACACTATGGGACAGGTGCTTTTCAGGGCATCTCAGCTGAAGCCCCAAGGTCTCCCCCTCTCTTCCTAGGACCTGGGCAGAGACCAGTGCCTGTGGGCTAGGCCCAGGCAGTTGCTGTCCTTCAGGAGGCCTTGACCAAACCAAGTCCTTTTGTCTTGGTAGAGGTCTAGAGAGAAGCCTTTGAGCACCGGCAAAATATGCCCCTGACTTCTCATAGGGTCAATGGAGGCCCAGCCAGGCAATTGATTTCATCAAGCCTAAAGAATAGGTTGTCTACTCCACCCCCAACCAGGCTGGCTCCCTCTGTGGGCTCCCAGGTTCCTCAGCCCAACACTCCCCCTGTGACACTGAGAGGGAGGAGCACATGGAGGTCCAGTAATGGCCACCATGGCAGAGCTCACAAGCAGTGAAGCCAGAAGTCTGCTGCAAAGCCCATGCCTTTTCTCTGTGCCTGGTGTCCCCACACCTCTGTAGCCCCTCACCCAGAGCCTCTTGCACAGCACTCACTGAGAACATGGGATGAATGTATATATTCTCATCTCTATCAGCAGCCTGATCATCCACAGCCAATGCCAAGAGCCTTCCTGGGGTACCAAGGACTACAAGCCCCACCAGAATCATCCCTGCCTGCAGTCTTTGTTGGGAGAGACTGAAATAAGTGGAATTGCTAGAACAAGGGTGGATAGGATAAAACCAAAGGAGTATCTCCCACAGGAGTCCTGAGGGCATTTGGGGGTTTCACCCCTCCATCTGCCATAGCCCAGGAGGGCTTCCTGCACCAACTGGGACTGAGGCTAAACCCAGGTGGGCTGATGTCTGTGACTGGGGCTGGTCGATGACATCAGGATCATCTAGAGAGTTTCTTAAAACAAACAAGCAAACAAAGTAACAAACAAAACAAACACAAAAAATAGATTCCTTAGTCCCAGTGATTTTCCAGTGGGACCGGAGTGAGGCCAAGGAATCTGCATTTTTAAACACTCTCACATGCAGCCCAGTTTGGGATCCCCATCTTCAGATGTCAAAAGCTACTGGGCATGGAGGTCCTCCTTGATGCTGGGCCCTGTCCTGGGCATGTTTCTGTCCCTTGTTGCTTTAAGTCTTCATTATAACGCATGAGAGGGAATTCCATCCCCATGTAATGGAAGAGGCTGTGTCTCCTACAGATCGAGGCATCCCTACCCTTAGAGCTGTAGCCGGGGAGCTGGGACTAACCTATAGGCATCTGCAGGGCCTGGCAGGCAGGGGTGGGATTCAGGGCCTCAGGAGGTCTATCCTCTCAGGACCTCCCTCTCCAGCAAGCCACAAAACTGTGGCTTCCTGAACCCATGAGGAGCCAACACCGTTATCCTGCTCTGAAAATTTAATTAGATATTCGGCCTTGAGTCTGAAAGGCTACAGCACTTGTCAATTTGTAGGAAAAGGATAGCCAGCTCAGAGAGCCCCCCTCCCCGCTTTCTGGGTGCTGCCATGGAGATCCTGCCAACAGACTTGGAGGCAGATGTCTCCATTTACACAGTCCGTAAATATTTATCCCCAGCAGCCATTTAGAGCGGAGCCACTGCTTCCAAGGAGGGAGCTGACAGAAGGCCTCTGCATCTGCAGAGGCCTCCGTCATGGTTTGCCAGAACCACTTGGGATGGCACGTTGTGCTATTTAAGTATTGTCATCCAGCGATAGGCAAGTCTGCTGATTTTAAAACCAATTACACATGAGCAATAACAGCCTCTCTGATTTAATTGGCCCAGAAATACCTACTGGGCTCTCAATGCTGAATGCTGTTTTCTTTCTCAGTGGGAGGTGGGGCTTGAGCCAATGCCCCCTCTCCACAGTGGAATCATGAAGGCTTTTAAGGACCAGAGCACGCAGATAGGGATAGGCATGTGGTCTAGGGCAAGAGGCCTAGTCTTGACCTGAACTCCCTGCTGTCCCCAGGAGTTTGGCTCCCTAGGCTAGACTATGAAGATAGCAGCCCCTCCCTGTGGATAGTACTGAGGAAATTCGGAGAGGCTGCAAAGCAGTGGTCTGGTGCCTGACGCACAGAGGGCGTTCACTAAATAATGTTTTATTAGATTTGAGGAAACACTCTGGGGACACAACCTCTCTGGGAAAATCTGGTGGACTGAAAATGGACACTTGTTGAATAGGCACTGTCCATGTGAGCAGTAACAGTGGCCTGTGGCCTCAGACTGAATGGCCTGTACTCCTTGCATGGGACCCTAACACTCATTAACTCTGGGATGCTCTTTTGCTCCCCTCAGGCTCCCGACGCACCACATGCCCTGTGTGCACAAACCACAGACACCTCTCTTCTCTCATTTTTCCATGATTGCCATCTCTCCGGCCCTCACTTTCTATGAAATCATGGGCAGCACAATGGTATTTGGGGTACAAGGCAGCCAGGAAGTGTTTTTTCGTATCTTCTGCCCTTCTCCACTCACCACCCCTTCCCTAATTCTGGAAGTATGATAGCTCTTTACATGTGCCTTTGTGGGAAGAGTGGTTAGAGCCCAAAGCGAAGAGTAATTTTTGGCTCTTGAAGGTTTTTTGTTTTGTTTTGTTTTGTTTTTTGCTTTTTGGTATGTGGGTAGCTCCCTGAGTGGGAATCAAACCCAGGCCACAGCACTGACAGCGCCAAAGCCTTAAGCCGCTACACCATCGGGGAACTCCCTTGAAGGTTTTTATTATTATTAAATTAAATGTATTTGGGGGTCATTGTAGATGCACACGCTCTTGTAAGAAATAATTTTGTCTGTACTCTTTCCACTCAATGCTAACATCCTGCAAAACTCTAGTACAACATCACAACCACGATATTGACACCAAGACAGTCAAGATATAGAACATTCCCATCCCCAGAAGGACATTGCGGGTTGCCCTTTGTAGCTACACCTACTTCCTTCCTGCCCCACCCCTCCTTAAACCCTGGAAACCACTAATCTGTTCTCCACTTCTATAATGTTATTATTGTTTCAAGAATTTTATATAAATGACATCATATAGTGTGTAGCCTTCCGAGTTTTTTTTAAATTAGATTTATTGGGGTGCCATAGGTTAATAAAATTATGTAGGTTTCCATGTATTGTATTGAGTATTCACCACCCAATGTTAGCTCTCCTTTCTTTACCGTATATTTGACCCCCTTTACCCTCTCCTCTCCGTCTCTGCCTTTTCCCTCTGGTAACCACTGAACTATTGACGATGTCTATGAGTTTTTGTTTCTTTGTTGCTTTCTGCTTATGAATGAAATCATATAGCTCTTGGTTATATTCTTTTAAAAATGCCATTGGAGGACTGGCGAGGAAGAGGAAGGGAGCATTATACATGTGGTGATGGAAGGAGAACTGACTCAGGGTGGTGAGCTCACAATGCAGCACATAGACAATGTATTGTAGAATTGTACACCTGGAATCTATGTAATATTTACTAACCAATGTCACCCCAATAAACTTAACAATTAAAAAATGGAAATAATGCTATCTTCTCTATTTTATGGAGCAGTATTAAAAAATAAGAGTGAAGTAAAACCTGTAGACTTTGAAAAAATCAACACATACAAACCTAAAAAATAAATACCATTGGGATTTTGATGGAGATTGCATTAAATCTGTATATTCCTTTGGGTAATGTGGCCATTTTGACTATGTTGATTCTTTCAATCCATGAACATGGAATATCTTTCCATTTCTTCTGCCTTCTTCAATTTCTTTTAATGATGTCTTATAGTTTTCAGTGTTTAAGTTCTTCATATCTTTAGTTAAGTATATTCCTAGGTATTTTATTATTTTTGTTGCAAGTGCAAAAGAAATTGTTTTCATATTTTTCTGAAATTTCATTGTTAGTAGAGAGGAAAGTAATGGATTTTGTATATTGATTTTTGTATCCTGCAAATTTACTGTATTTATTTATTATTTTTAATAGTTTTTGGTGTAGTCTTTAGGGTTTTCTATATAAAGAATCATGTCATATGCAAAAAGTGACAATTTGACTTTTTTATTCCCAATTTGGATGCCTTTTAGTTTGTTCTTTTTGGGGTTTTTTTTAAAAATTCATTTTTATTGTTAGACTTATTGGGGTGACAGCTAGGACTTCCAATGCTATGTTGAATAACAGTGGTGAGAGAGGGCATCCTTCTTTTTTTCCCTGATCTTAGAGAAAAAGCTTTCAGTTTTTCACCTTTAATTGTGACATTAGCTGAAGTTTTGGTGCATATGGCCTTTATTTTGTTGAGGTACTTTCCTTCTATACCCATTTTATTAAGTGTTTGAATCATAAATGGATGCTGTATCTTGTCAAATGCTTTTTCTGCATCTATTGATATGATTATATAATTTTTATCATTTATTTTGTTTATGTGGTGTATCACATTGACCAATTTGCATATGTTGAACCATCCTTGCACCTCTGGAATGAACCCCAATTGATCATGATGTATAATCTTCTTAATGTGTTTGTTGTATTTGATTTGCTAGTATTTTGTTTAGGATTTTTGCCTCTATAGTCATCAGAGTTATTGATCTTTAGTTTTCCTTTTTGTGTTATCCTTACCAATTTTTTTGTATGGGGGTAATGTTGGCCTCATAAAATGAGTTAGGATGTATTACTTCTTTTTCAATTTTTTTAGAAGAGTTGACAGGATAGATACTAAGTCATCTTTGAATATTTGGCAGAATTTACTAGGAAAGCCATCTGGTCCCAGACTTTTACTTTGGTAGAGGTTTTTGATGATTGTTTCAATTTCCTTAATGTTGATTAGTTTATTTTGATATTCCACTTCTTCGTGATTCAGTCTAGAAGGATTATATATTGCTAAGAATTTGTTCATTTCTTCTAGCTTGTTGAATTTTGTGGCATATAGTCTTTCATAGTATTCTTGAATGATCATTTATATTTCTGTGATATCCATCAAAATTTCTCTTTCATTTCTGATTTTCTTTATTTGTGTCTTTTCTCCTTTTTCCTTAATGAGCCTAGCCATAGTTTTGTCAATTTTATTAATCTCTTTGTTGCATTGCTTTTTTAAAATTGTCTTTTTGTTCTCTATTTCCTTTAATTCTGCTCTAATTTTTATTATTTCCTTCCTTCTGCTAACCTTGGGCTTCATTTGTTCTTTTTCTAGTTCTTTAAGCTGTAATGTTAGAGTTTTTATTTGGGATTTTTTTATGTTTCTTGATATAGTCCTAAAATCCTTAAAAAGTGTATAATTATATAAACTTTTTCCTTATTACCACTTTTGCAGTATTCCAAAAATTTTGGTATGTTCTATTGTCATTCTTATTTGTTTATATGTATCTTTTGATCTCTCTTTCTCTCTATCTTATCTATCTATCTATTTATTTATTTAACTTACTTGTTCTTTAGGAGCATGTTATTCAATCTCCAGATATTTGTAAGTTGTCCTACTTTCTAGTTGATTTCCAATTTCAAAGCTCTGTGGTCAGATAATATGCTTGGTATGATTTCAATCTTCAATTTGTTGAGGCTATTTTTGTGTCTCAACATATGATTTATCTGTGAGACAATGTTCCATGTGCACTAGAAAAGCATGTATAATCTGGTGTTCTGGGATGATAGGCTCTGTATTAATTATGTCCATTTGGTCAAATGTGTCATTTAAGGCCAATATTTCTTTATTGATTTTCTGTTTGGATGTTCTCTCCATAGCTCTCAATGGAGTATTTAGGTCCCCTATTATAATTGTGTTTTTGTCAGTTTCTCCTTTTAGTTCTAGTGAGTAGTTGCTTTATATATTTTGGGTCTTTCTGACTGGGAGCATACATCTAGTGCTATGTCTTCTTGAGGTATTGTTTCCTTTATCCTTATAAAATGTTCATCTTTGTCTCTTATTACCTTTTTAATCTTGAAATCTATTTTGTCAAATATAAGTATGGCTATGCCCACTTTTTTCTGGATGCCATTTGCTTAAAGTATCATTTTCCACCCTTTTACTTTAAGTTTATATTTGTCCTTGCAGCTGAAATGTGTCTCTAAAAGGCAGCATATGGTCGGGTTTTAGTTTTTGATCCAATATGCTACTTGGTACCTTTTTATTAGTAAGCTCAGTCTATTTGTATTTAGGGTGATTATTGATGATGATGAATTCCTATAGCCATTTTATCTTTTGTCTTCTGGTAGCTCAGTGTCTCCATGGTTTCTTTGCCCAGGTATGTTTGTCTGTTATTCTAGTTTGGTGATATTCTATGATGTTTTCCTCTGGGAGAGAAATAATCCATCAATTACAAAGAACAACCAAAGTAAAAAGGCAACTCAGAAAGAAAATTAAAAATATCTAATATATAAACTTAAAGACATGGAAATATGTGGTTGAAATGACAGAGAATTTAGAATTGTAGTTCTGAAAAAAACTTAATATGCAAGAACACTCAGATAGGCAGTTTAAAGTATTCAGAAATAAAATCAACAAACGAAATGAATACTTTACCAAAGAGATTGAAACTTTAAAAAATACCAAAATAGAAATTCTGGAGCTAAGGAACTCATAAAAAAAAGATAAAGAATGACATAGTGATCTTAGGAAACACAGCTGACCAGGTGAAAGAAAGAATCAGTGATATCAAATATATGAATCTGGAAATCACACAGGTGGAAGAAGAGAGAGACCTGACAGTTAAAAAAAAAAGAAGAAGAAGAAGAAGAAGAACTCTACATGAATTATCTAACTCCATCAGAAAGAGCAATATAGGAATAATGGCTATGCCAGAAGAAGAAGAGTGGGTGTAGGGAACAAAGAGCTTATTCAAACAAATAGTCAATGAGAACTTCCCAAACCTATGGAACAAACTGGACCCTCAAATTCAAGAAGCGAACACCTAATTGTTTCCATCCAAAAAGGCCTTCTTTAAGGCACATTGTATTAAAGATTTCAAGAATTAATGACAAAGAAAGACTTCTCAACACAGCCAGAGAAAAGGCTGTAACCGATAAAGGAAATCCCATTAGATTATTGAATTTTTCAGCAGAAACTCTACAGGCTAGGAGAGAGTAGAATCAAATATTCAAACTATTGTAAGAGATAAATTACCAGCCAAAAATAATATATCCAGCAAAATTATCCTTTAGATGTCAAAAAGAAATAAAGACCTTAGCAGGCATACAGAAGCTGAGAAAATTTTTCACCACAAGGCCTTAATTACAGAAAATACTGAAGGAGGTCATTCTACATGAAACAAAAAGACAAAATGATACAAAACTATGAGTAAGATGGCTAACAGACAGAAGC
Source organism: Lyroderma lyra (assembly GCA_004026885.1). NCBI lineage: Eukaryota > Metazoa > Chordata > Mammalia > Chiroptera > Megadermatidae > Lyroderma > Lyroderma lyra. Next base: position 6,923 of record PVJL010007307.1, on the reverse strand, counting down.
AGAAAATTGCAATTTTTATTCAGAATAGGGTACCATACACTTAAATATAACATAAAGGCTAAAGGAGGTTAAAACATTTTTAAAAGAGAGAGAAGAAGACAATAATTACTGCAACTTGGAAATGAACTCACATCATAAACAGGGATAATTTGTGACAACAAAAACATAAAAGGGAAGGGAGTAAATGTCTGAATTTGCAAAAGGGAATGGGAATAAGATGCATACAGACAAAAAAGGGAACACTGTATGTATGAAACTTTCTTTTGCATAAACTTAATGGTAACCATTCTCAAAAAATAAAAAACTGAGACACAAAACATTAAAAAAAATGGTTTTTTAAATGTAACCACATATTTTCATGTCTTTAAGTTTATATATTAGACATTTTTAATTTTCTTTCTGAGGAAACAAGTAATTGGTTTTTGTTCATTTAACATAATTCTCTGAAGTCATCCAAGTTGTTTCATATGTCAATAATTTATTTCTTTTTATGTATTTCATGATATAGATGTATCACAGTGGGTGATGTAATGGTTCACCCAATCTAAATTATTTATACATTTAGCTATAATAAATAAAGCTACTATGAACATATATGTATAGGTTTTTGTGTGATCATAAAGTTTCATTTGGAGAAAAATGCCCAGGAATGAAATTGCTAGGTCATGTGATATCTGCATGTTTAGTTTTTTAAGAATCTGCTAAAATGTTTTCCAGAGTGATTGTACCATTTTACATTCCCACCACCAAGGTATGAGTGATCCAGCTTCTCTGCATCCTTGTCAACATTTAGTGTTGTCACTGTTTTTTATTTTAGCTGTTCTGAAAAGTCTGTATCAAAATCTTATCATTTTAGTTTACTTTCCTCTTAATAGTGATGTTGAATATCTTATCTTGTGTTAATTTGCCATCTCTGTATCCTCTTGCGAAATATTTTACGTCTTTTGCTCATTCCAATTGGATTATTTAGGGATTTTGTTGTTTGTTTTACTGTGAGTTCTCAAAGTAGCTTATATATTCTTTGCTAATCTTTCATTGGGCATGTGGTTTTATGTTTCTTCCAATCTGTAGCTTATGTTTCATCTTTCTAACAGGATGTTTCACTGAATAAATGATTTTAGCTTTAATAAAGTCCAGTTTATCAATTTTTCTTTTTATGGATCATGTATTTGGTATCAAGTTCAAGCATTCTTTGCCTATTCCTGTGTCCCAAATATTTTCACCTTTAACTTTTCTAAAAGTTTTATATTACATTGTACATTTTTATACAATTTGTATTTGTTTTTTATAAGATGTGAGACTTATATCCAGATGTCCAGGTTTTTTGGGGTTTTTGTATTTTGTTTTTTCCTTGTTTGCTTGTTTGCTTATGGGTGTCTAGTTGTTCCAGCAGCATTTGTTGAAAAGGCCATCCTTCCTCCATTGAATTACTTTTATACATTTGTCAAAATCAGTTGGGCATATTTATGTGTGTCTATTTTGAGGTTTTCTATTCTCTTCCACTGATCTCTACTCGTATGTTCATCTTTCTTCCAATATCACACATTCTTGGTTATGTAATTATATAGTAAGTCTTGAAACTGGATATACAGATGCCTCTAACTTTGTTATTTTTCAAATTTGTTTTAGCTATTATTCTAGTTCCTTTGCCTTTTCACATAGACTTTAGAATAATCTTGTCTATATCTATAAATGGTCTTGCTGGGATTTTGTTGAGAGATGTGTTGAACCTTATATCAATTTAGGGAGAATTGACATCTTCACTATGTGAGTCTTCTGATGCATGAACATGGTATAGCTCTCCATTTACTTATCTTCTTTGATTTCTTTCATTAGTGTTTTCTAGTTTCAGCATACAACTCCTGTACATTTTTATTAGATTTACACTGAAGTATTTCATTTGTTTTGCATGATTGCAAATAGTAATGTATTTCTAATTTTGATGTTCATGTGTTTGTTACTGGTATACAGAAATACAATTGATTTTTGTGTGTTTATCTTATATCCTGCAAACTTGTTGAATTTATTTATTAGATCTAAGGGGTTTGGAGATTTTTGTTGTTGCTGTTCTGTAGATTCCTTAGGATTGTCTATATAAACCATCATGTCATGTGAAAATAGTGGCAGGGTATTTTTCTTTTCTTTTTTTTTTTTTTTGCTTTTTTTTTTGCTTTTTGGTATGTGGGTAGCTCCCTGACCGGGAATCGAACCCAGGCCGCAGTGCTGGCAGCGCCAGCGCCGAAGCCTTAAGCCACTACACCATCAGGGAACTCCCATATTTTTCTTTCTTTCTGATCTGTATCCTTTTTATTCCCTTTCCTTGCCTTGTTGCATTGGCCTGAATTTCTGGTATTATGTTGAATAGCAGTGATAAAAGTGAGTATCCTTTCTTGTTCCTGATCTTAGCAGGAAAGCATGCAATCTTCTATCTTTAAGTATGATGCAATAGGCTTTTTTGTGGGTATGCCTCATGAGGTTGAGTAATTTTCCCTCTATACTAGTTTACTGAGGTTTTATCATGAGTAGATATTGAATTTTGTCAAATACTTTTACTGCATCAATTGATATAATCATGGAACTTTCCTGTAGTCTATTAATATGATGGATTACATTAATTGATTCTCATATGTTGAACCAGCCTTGCATCCTTGGAATAAGGCCCACTTAGACATGGAGTATAACTCTTTTTATTTGTTGCTTAATTTTATTTGCTTTTATATTGTTTAGTATTTTTATATCTATAGTCATAAAAATTATTGATCTCTAGTTGGTTGTTGTTGTTGTTGTTGTTGTTGTTGTGTGTGTACTTTGTCTTGTTATGGTGTCAGAGTAACACTGGGTTCATAAAATAAATTGTAAATATTTTCTCCTCTTATAAAGCTAGAAAAAGTTGTGTGTATTGGTGTTAATCTCTTCCTTAAATGTTTGGTAGAATTCTTCAGTGCAACCATCGGGACTGGAGATTGCTTTTGTGGAAGTTTTTAACTTACAAATTCAATTTCCTTAATAGTTATAGCATTACTAAATTATCTATTTCACATTTACTGTGGTATTGTGGTAGTTCGTACTTTTCAAGGGATTGGTTCATTTCATTTAAGTTGTCAAACTGTTGTCTGTAGAGTTGTTCATAGTATTTCCTGATTATCCTTTTGATGTCTGCAGTGTCTATAATAATATTCCTGTTTTATCCTGATATTATGTCTTTCTCCTTTTTGTTTTTCTTTGTTAGACTTGCTAGAGATTTGATTGATCTTTTAAATGAACCTTTACTTTTATTGATTTTCTGTTTTTTGTTTTGTTCTCAATTTCATTGACTTTTTTGCTCTTTATTATTTCCTGCCTTCTGCTTGCTTTGTGTTTATTTCATCTTTTTTTCTCCTTTGTTCTTAAGGTTTGAACTTATATTATTCATTTGAGACTTTTACTCTTTTTAATGTCATCATTTTTGCCATACATTTCCCTCTCAACAGTGCTTTAGCTGGGCTTCACAAATTTTGATATGGCATATTTTTATTTTCATTCATTTCAATTTTTTAAAAATATGCTTTAAGACTTCCTCTTTGACCCATGGGTTATTTGCAAAAATGTTATTTAGTTTCCAGATACTTGGAACTTTTCTTGTTTTTGGTGTTTTTTTTTTTCTCCTGTTACGTAATGGTAAGAGAACACATTTTGTATGATTTCAATTATGTTCAGTGCTGTTTTATAGCCTAGAATATGGTCTGCCTTGGCATATATGTTCCATGGGTACTTGTGACTTCTGCTGGTGTTGGGTAGAGTGTTCTATAAATATCAATTATATCCTGTTGATTGATTACATTGTTGAGTTCTTCTATATCCTTGCTGACTTTCTGTCTAGTTGTTCTATCGATTATCAAGACAGAGGTGTTTCTCCCTTCAGTTTTGTCAGTTTTTGCTTCAAATACTTTGTAGTATGTTTGGTATATACACATTTAGGATTGCTATGTCTTCTTGGTAGATTGACCCTTTTTTTAATGTAATGTCTCTGGTAAATTTTTTTGCTTGAAGTTTAATTAATCTGATATTAATATAGCCATCCTGCTTTATTTTGATTAATGTTTGCTTGATAGATCTTTTTCCTTTCTTCTTCTTTCAACCAACCTATATCCTATTTGATATGAGTTTCTTGTATGGCGTAAAAGTGGGACATGTTTTTAAATCTACTTTGTCAATTTCTGTCAATGTAATTATGGATATATTGGAGTTTAGCTCTGACATTTTATTTTATTGTCTCTGTTTTTATTATTATTATTATTATTATTATTATTATTATTATTATTATTTCTCTATTTTTCAACCTTGCTTTCTTTTTCCTGCCTTCCTGTGGGTTACTTAAACATTTTTGAGAATTTTATTTTATCTGTAGTATTCTTAATATATCTGTTTGTATGGCTTTTTCTAGTGGTTTCTATAGGTATTACTTTACATATACATAATTTACAGTATCCTATTGGTGTTGAAATTCTAGTGAAGTATAGAAAATTACCATGCTTTTCATCCCTTTACTGTCCTCATTTATAATATGATTTTCTTAAATATTTCCTCTAAAATAAATTTAAAACTACAAGCTGTGCTATAATTTTTGCTTCAACAGTGAAATATTTTAAAAAGAGAATGAAAATGTATTAAAATTTTAACTCTGTTGTTCTTTCTTCCTTCTTAATGTTTCAATCTTTCTTTCTTTATATAATTTTTTCCTTTGGGAGGGATATTCCATTAGCCATTCTTTCTTCTTCTTTTTAATTTATTGGGGTGACATTGATTAGTAAAAATTACATAGGTCCCAGGTGTACAATTCAATGTTACATCTTCTATATGTTGTATTATGTTTTCATCACCCAAAGTCAATTCTCTTCCCGTCATCATATATTTGTGTCCCTGTCCCTTCTCCCCCACCCTTTCCCTTTTTACCCTCAGGTAACTACTAAATTATTGACTGTGTCTATGAGTTTTGTTTCTTTGTCGCTTTTTATTTTACGTTAACAATCAAATTAAATTTCTCCATCCCTTTCCCTTATTTTACCCACTCTTCCATCCCTCCTCCCATCTTAAAGAAGTCCCTCTAACATTCCTTGTAGTACTGGTTTGGTGGTGATGAACTCCTTTAGTTTTTTCTTATCTGAGAAGCTCTTTACCTGTCCTTCAATTTTGAATGCTAGCCTTGCTGGATGCATTATTCTTGCTTGTAGATCCTTGGTTTCCATCATGTTGAATAGTTTCTGCCAATCCCTTCTGGCCTGTAAAGTTTCTGGTAAGAAATCAGGTGAGAGTCAAATTTTCTCTTTTTCTTTAACTTTTGCCATTTTTAATTATGATGTGTCTCGATGTGTTCCTGTTTGGGGTCATCTTGTTTGGGACTCTGTGTGCTTCTAGGACTTGCATGTCTATTTTCTTCACCAGGTTAGGAAAACTTCCAGTAATTATTTCTTCAAATAATTTCTTGATCCCTTGCCTTTCCTGTGTCCCTTTTGGTATACTTATGAGTAGAATATTCTTCCACTTAAAATTCTCCCAAAATCTCAAAGGATTTTGATTTTTTTTGGATCCCAGTTTCTATTTGTTCTGGTTGGGTGTTTTCTGCTGGCTTTTCCTGCAAATCACTGCTTTGTGCTTTTATTTTATCTAGCTGGGTGACTTTTATTCCATTCTTCATTTCAGTTAATGTCATCATTATCTCTCTGTGGTACTTTATAATGGCTTGTAAGTCCTCTTTAATACTTGCTATTCTCTGTTGAAATTATCATTCAGTTCCTTAAGCATTTTTATAATCATCGCTTTGAGCTCTGTTTCTGATGGGTCATCTGTCCCCGTGTCTTTCATTTGAGCTCTCTTTCTTTGGTTTCTCATTTTGGCAACCCCTCTGGACCTTCACTGTTGCAGTTTCTTTGGTGTTTGTGGCTGATACTGGGTGGGCAGAGGTCTGTGGGGGAGGGGCATTTGCGGCTTTCTTTTCTTCCTGTGGCTCCAGAGGTCATGCAGGGAGTTTGGGGGTGATTGTGCCTTTCTGTGCTATTTGTCCCATGCAAAGATGTTGCCCTAAGCCTTGGGAGTCAGTCCTGTATGCTGGTCTTGTAGACCATGCTGGTTGTGGGCCAAGAAACATGTGCATAGCCCCCTCTCTCCTCCTTCCTAGCCAGTTGCTCCCCCTCCTCTGGGAACCAGAGTGAAGTCCAGCCACTGCATTTTGCAGACCAGTCTGCACCTCCTGGGGCCAAAGTGAGGTGATTGTGGTATCTCATGCCCCCACCTCTGGGCATCCTCTCCTCTGTCCCACAGACTGAGTGAGGTCCAGAGCACCCTCCCACTGCCTTCTTCCTCCTCCATCCCCCAGTGGTAGGGTTCCAAGTGGGAACCTGCACTGCAGCCATGCCTCCACTGTTCCCCTTTTATTTCTCCTTTGTTTAACCATCTGCCCACTTTCAGGTACCCTAACGCGATGAATGAGTTTCTTAGCTGTGATTGTGAGTTGTGTAGAGGGTCCTTGGTTGAGGTATAGGTGTTTTATTAGTTGTAATCTCCAGAGGTGTTTTCAGAGGCCTCTCTCATGCCGCCATTTTGTTGCCCTCCTCTTTAGCCATTCTTTTAGTGTAGCTTTTCTGGGGACAAATTCTTAGTCTTTCCTCATCAGAAAATGTTTTGATTTCCCCTTGGTTCCTGAAGGATATTTTTGCTGGGTATAGAATGCTTGGATAGTAGTTTTCTTTCAGTACTTAAAAAAGTCTTCATTTTTTTCTGAAGAGAAATACGCTGTAATTTGAATTATTTTTTCCTGTAGTCAAGTATCATTTCGACTTTTGCTTTCAAGATTTTTTTTTTTTCTTAAAAGAACTGAACAAACAAATAACCCATGGACACAATCGATAGTTTAATGTTTATTTGGGGACGAGTGGGTTAGGGAGGGG
>PVJL010007306.1:0-80095 GCA_004026885.1 Lyroderma lyra | reverse complement strand
TTTTTGGCCCAAACTTTCAGGGAAAAAATCTTCTATTTTAATTTTTTAATTCAAATTTTTATTTGTTTATATTTGAGTACTTGTTTTTTGTACTACAAAGGAATTTTAGCATTTTTAACATATATGGTACAAAAAATTTTATGTAATAATTACAAAACACAAGAACAGATACAAGATACAAGAAATTTTATATATAAAAATTTTTTATATAAAAAATTGTTATTGTATTCCAGGATATTATTTTGCATAAAAATATTGTTATTGATTTCTAGTTACGTTTTTAATTCATAAGCATAAATAAAAGAATTTAAAACATTTATATAAATATGGAATTAGTACTGCCTATGTATAATGTGCATCTGATTTTTCCCTCACAAATATGGACAAAAAAGTGAGCATTATACATGGCAAAATATGGTGCCTACCAAATTAGAAGCCGAACATTTCTGATTATAAGTGGGCAAGGACACTGTCCGAGTGAGCTCACTCAGGGGTGAATGGATGGAAGAGGACAGTGTGCTCACCTTACAGATAACCAATCATGGGTAGTGATTTTCTACCAATCTCAAAAACAGATAAATTTTGTAGAAAATTATCCAGTAATCTAGGTTTTTAAACCATTACTGAATAGGAATTTTTAAACATTCACAAAAGAAGACAAGATACAATAATTAACATACATGTACCAGTCATCGAGAGTCCATAATTATCAACATATTAAAATTAGTTTTCTCTCCTGCCATTGCAAAAAATGGATGGACCTTGAGATCATCATGCTAAATGAGAGAAGCCAGACAGAAAAAAACAAGAACCACATGACTTCACTCATATGCAGAATATAAAATGGAAACCAATAAAGAAACAAAAACTCTTGGACACAGTCAATAGTTTAGTGGTTACCTAAGGGTAAGAGGGAGGGGTATGGGAGAGGAGGGAGGGGGAGTCAAATACACGGTGATGGGAAGAGAACTGACTTTGGATGGTGAACACATCATGCAACCCATGGACGATGCCCTGTAGAATTGTACACCTGGAACCTATGTAAGTTTTGCTAACCAATGTCACCCCAATAAATTTAACAATAAAAAAATACATAAAATATTAAAAAATTTAAAAAAAAGAAACCTAAGAAGGAGGCAATAAATGTGTTAATAAAGTCATAAGGCCTGTGTCAAAACTGGACAAAAAAATATTGCAGACAAATTTTGAAATGAGCAAAAATTAAAAAGGTGAATTGAAACCATTCCAGATGATCTGATTATACAAGGGCCTGTCCCCTTTCACTGCCTATGAGCTAGTTACAACTATGTAAATCACAGGAAAAAATACGGTAATGCAAATGATTCTTAAACATAGAAATTCAAATAAACTTCGTCCAGTATCAACCAATTGTTCATGCATTTGTAAATTCATGTCAGTAGTCTTGATGACCTACATATCAGTGTTGTTTTCTAATTCTCTTTTGAATCAGTTGTAATATCTGACCAGTTTCTCATTTACTAAGAAGTTCAATAAAATATTTGACAAATGCTAAAAAAGTTTTTTGTTTTCCGTATCACGCCCCCATCTTTGTTTTTTGGTTGGCATTTCACCTTATAGTATTTCACCCGTAAACTTATTTCATTTCACCCAAAGGTTTATCAGTAGGTATATCTAACTAATAAGAAAATTTTCTTATACCTACCATCACGCCATTATTCCACATATCAATATTATCAGTAAATCATAATGCCAACTTATACCCCTAACAACAATAGATGAGATGCCCATCTCACTGCAACATTCCAGCACTAAGTATTTTCAATTTCCAATTTTTGATATTTTGACTGGGAAAACAGCAAGTCTTAGTTAATAGGAACATCTATGATTATTAGGAATTGTGTGATGAATCAATGGGAGGCACAGAGAAGTCTTGCAGATGAAGATGGTATCATCTATCAGTGGCAGTACTTTTTACAAGCTGGTTTGGAGGATGTGGCTTTGGTGTGCTAAGTCATAACTTTGCATATTCTGAACCCTGGTGTTAGAGCCGTTACAGGCCGGCTGGACGCAGCCAGTCCTCCTTACGTGGGCCTTCCTGTGACAACTCAGAGCATGAAGCAGCAGCCCAGAGCACAGGCTCTCTGCAGACAAGCAGGGAAGTTGGGGAGGACCCCCAGGCAGGCCCAGGTCCTCCTCCCCAGGGAACTGATCAAATAGGCCACCTCTCTTTTGGTGCAAGGGGATTGAGCAGCACAGGGAAGAGAGAGGTAGGGGTGTTTAAGGACAATCTTTGCTCATGGAAACTGGATGAGAGAGGAAGACTTGTTTATCCCATATTACATCCTGGTGAAGTTAGACTGTCTCTCTGTGCATGGGCTGGTTGTTTGGAAAGAATTTATAACCATCCCCTTGTTTCCTCCCCACCATTCTTTCCTTGAGTTTTATCCTTCATATGTTTAGTTCGCAAGTTATGTCCTGGCTTCTGGTCTTCGTGATGGTTCAGGCACAAAAACAGAGGGCATATTCAAACTGGGGAATTTGAAGACAGTTTAATAAAGAGACAATTTTCAAAGGTTTGGGCAAGGTACAGAGAAAACAAGGGCAAGAGAGGGCAGTACTCTGGGGCCAACAGCAGGAGTAGGAAAAGAAAAGCAACCACCCCGTGGCAGACATATCCTAAGGTGACCCCCGTGAGTCCACTCGTGTGCAGTCCCTCTGAGTGTGCATAGGACCCAGGACTCACTGCTAACCAATAGAATATGGCAAGGGCGATGGGGAGTCGGTCCCTTGATCACGCCATGCTATAGAAGACTCTATGTCATCAGACTGGGGAGAGAGTCTCTTCCTGGTGCTGAAGAAGCAAATCACCATGCTGTGAACTGCCCAGGGAGACAAGGAGAGCCACGTGGCAGGGACCTGTGAGTGGCCTGTAGCCCCGAGGGAGATCTCCAGCCAATAGTAAGAAACCCAGGCCTCAGTCATGCTACTCTGCCGATAGCCTGAATGAGCTCGTAGTGAGCTGGAATCTTCCTCAGCTGAGCCTCCAGATGGAATGCAGCCTTGTCAGACTCTGAGCAGAAGACCCAGCTAGCATGATCTTATTATGTTTAAAAAAAAAAAAAAAAAAAAAAAAGAACAAAATAAATAGTCTGACCAGACACCCTGTTTTAAATGGGACAGAAAACAACAGTACTGTCCCATTTCAAACAATACATGTGGTCAGCCTAGTCTCACTGAGCTAAATTCAAGGTGTCAGTAGGCTGACGAGTACATTTTTTTCTGTTCTGTTTAAAATGGGATGTTTGGTCAGCCTAAGAATAAAGCTGCTTATTTCTATAGGTGCCTATACATGTGCATGTAAATGCATGTATATGAACAGCCATAGAATTTTAATAAATGTTTATTAAATGATAACAGTGGTTACCTCTGGGTGAAGCCTGGGTCTAGGGTAGGAGGAGGTGGTAAAAGCTCTACTTGCAGTTTCATGACATTGATTAAATGTTTACAATAACAATATATTCCTATACTATCTGCATAATTAGAATGCTAATGATCATAATAAAAAGACAAGTAAACAAATTATTTGCCTAAGCATTCTATGCTCACCACAGCTGGGAAGGCATTATTCTCACTTTGTGTATAAAGAAACTGAGACCCAGAGAGGAGACTTGGCTTGCCCAGGGCTCAGGAGCTAGTGAGTGGCTGTGTCTGGGTCTCACCCAGTGAGTTCCAAGCTTCACCCAGTGAGGCTCCGGGCACTGCACCCTTTCCACAGGCCAGTGCTGCTCAACTTGCTTATCAGGCAAGGTGGGCCCAGGGCCCTGGTGGGGTGGGGGGTGTCCTTCCACACTGGTGCTCAGGCCGCACAGTGACAAACTCATGGTCTCCCCCGGACACTTCACAAGAAGCACTCTCTACCCATAACTGGTATTGGACCCCTGTCTAAACCACTAGCAGATGTAACTTCTAGACCAGCCTGGAGCACAAATCTCCTATCCACTGACCCTTCAGGCAAACTTAAAGGATATGTTGACCAATACTTTATATGACAGATGCTGAAACTGAGGCTCATGGGATAAGGGGCCCAGAAACCTCACTCTGAGTAATCAGTCTGGTTTATCCTGAGCATGAGTGTGGCACTCATGTGTGGCACCTATGTGTGTCCATGCCTTAAAGGAAGGAGAAGCAGGAATGAAAAGGAAACAGGGAGCAACCCATCTGAATCTGGGGGTGGGACTGCCCTCTCCTATGCAAGAGGTCAGCCAGAGCCTCAGCTTAACCATATCCCAAGCTGCATCTCCAGGGAGATCTGAGTCCTGTGGGAGTCTGGGCCAAGGGACCATGTCTATTGCTCAGCTCTGTTCTCTAAGGGATGGTGGGTAGGGGGTCTGTTGAGAGGACACAGCCAGCTGAGGAAAGGACTGAAGATCCACCCTCTGGAAGAAGCTGAGGAGGCTATGGGTGCTTCCTCTGGGGACAGCAGTGCAGACTGGGGCAACCCAGGAAGGCTTCAGGGAGGTGATCCATGGGCCAAGCTTCTTAAGGGGTGCAAGAGACTACAAATATTTGTATACTATTCTAGATTTAGATAAGTTTTTTATTTCTAAATGGAACAGTGCTAAAACCAGTCTGAAAATAAGAATCAAAGACACATCACTGCAAGGTAATTTAATGAGTTACATTTTTACAAGCTTTTTATAGTAAAAAAAAAATTCTTTGATCAGCATCTATACCCTGTAGTCACCCTGTCCTATATGCAGAAAGCAAGGGAGCCCCCAACAAGAGGAGTATGGGGGTGTAGGCACAGGGTGAAGGGACAGCCTGAGCAGAATTCCTCCTCAGAGGGAGAGACATGGGACTTGCAGTCACAGTTTGCTCCCTGCCTCCAGCTCAGCCTGTGACTCAGTCACTCGGGACTCCTCTCCTGGCTGGAGCTGTTGTCTTTTGCGTCATTCTTTTCTGTGTCACCAGCAGCTTTTATTGTTGAAAAGGGCTGTATTCGGCTTTAATGAGAGCCCTGATCAAGCACTCGCCCCCTCCTTTTGTACTTCACTGTCTTCAAGGGGGAAACATTTATTATGAGCATCATTTTACACAAACCTCCTGCCCAGCTACAATTCCACAATTCATGAAGCCTCCAACGTGTTTTCTGCTCACCACCCCAGAGTCACAAAAGACAAAGAGAAAAGAATGCCCATCTCTCCCAGAGCTGCCATTTCAAGCCCGGGTCAGTTATCAACTTGTTGTGTGACCTTGAGCTACCTATTCTCTGGGCCTCAAGTTCATCATCAATGAAATCAAGGAGTTTGGAGAGAGTCTCCAAAGGCCATTTCATGGCAATCCACTATAATTTCATGGTTCATAAGAATCACTAGAATCACCGAGATGTATGCATGAGTCCGCCCACCTCTGGCCATCCTCATCTGCTACTGCTGACTGGGCTTTCCTACCACACATTTGAGCACGGAGTTCCTCAGCTCTACACCTCTCATGGCTCCTCACTTCCGGCCTGACATTCAAAGTCTTCCATAGCTTGGTCTAACCTCCCTTCCCTGCCTCATCTCCTATTCCTGCCACTCCACCCTATTGCTGCCACCAGCACGTAGCCTACACTTAAAGTTTTCTTCATGCCTCTTTGATTCTGCAAATGCTGTTTCTTCTGCCTGGAGTGACTCTTCCCTCTTTCCTTTACCTATCTGGCTCCTGTCTGGCCTTTAAAACCCACTTCAAACACCAGAGTTTTGGGAAGACACCAGGTGGAATCAGTCCATCCTTCTTTTGGGCATCGCTGGCCCCTGCACATCCCCCAAGCCCAGAATACCCCACTATATGGCCAGTATCTCTTGACTACAGACCACAGATTTCCATGGCAGAGACCATGTCATGTTTATCTCCACGTTCCCAGTGCTCAGCACAGAGCTTGGCATGGAGGGCATGTGGCTGTCCATTGGCTATATCGTGGAGATACAGTGGGAAGGCCAGAGTCCATCTAGACAGGGCTGGTGAACTGATCTCAGCTCTGGTGCTACAAGTGCTGGGTGACATGGTGGGAAAGACATGATCTTGGGGATGCTCGTCTCAGAGTTTAGATGCCAGTGCCATCACTCTCTGGGAGAGTGGACTTAGGCAAGTCACTTAACTGCACTTTCCAGTCTGTGAAATGAGAATAATAAAAGCAACCTTGTAGGGTTGCTGTAAGAAATATATAAGAGAAGTAGATAGTATCCAGCACATAACAGGTGCTCAATAAATGATAGCTATAGGACCCACTTATAGCCCTGTCTGCCTTTCCACCCATCCTTTCATCTGTCTATCCATCCAGTCATCCATCTGTCCATTCATTTGTCCAACCCTCTGTCCATCCATCCATCCATTCATCCATCCAACCAATATTCATTGAGAGTTTTCTGTGTCCCAGACTAGCAATGTAACAGTGAGTCAGCGAGACAAGACGCTCTGATGTATTCTCCTTCTTTCCCTTTCCTGCTCTGATGTTTGAGTTATAACTTTGGTTTCATTCCACTCCCCACTCCCTACCATCTGACCTGGTGCTGCTCTGAGCTAGTGGGGTGGACACCTGGCCTGACTCAGGCCACCTGCAAGAGGAGCAGTGACTCCTTCTGCACCTGTCCGCCTGGGGCACGTGGGCCTGGGCTGCCCTGAGGTCGGACACAGTAATGTCTAAGAAGGCTGGACAGGGTCTGAAGCACTGGGGACCGCACCCCCTACTGCGCCACTCGGAGGCGCTCTGCAGCATCCAGCATGGCCCCATTATGGCCTAGGCCGCACTAAGCTGAGCAAATCCCATCCTCCCAACTCCCAACCCCGGGTTCCCACCCAGCTGATCTGTTCACTGTCCCATCCACCTCCTTTGGGCTATTGTGAACTGACATGGGTGATGGTCTGGAAAGTTCCTGGCATGTAGTAAGCATGTAGGAACATCTGCTTTCACCATTTTATCATTTAATGCTCAAGCCAGCTTACACAAACGCATCATTGCCTTCGGTTTAGAGGTGAAGAGACAAGCTAACAAGAGAACTGAGTCACCTCAAGACAAAGGCTGGGGGAAGCAAGGGACCAGAGGCCAAGTCAGCCCAGCAGCCAGAGCCTCACCTCTCCTCCACCGCAAGGAAGCACCCAGGTCAGGCTCTTTCAATAAAACGTGTGATTACTGCCCTGAGCTGTGGAGCGCTCCCTCCAGGTCAGGGCATGGCCGGGCCAGGGGATGGAGGGGACTGAAAGCCCTGGCACTGGCTGGTTAATTCCAGCTACAGTATCCCCCAGAGCATGTGCACACACGCATGCGCGCGCGCACACACACACACACACACACACACACACACACACAGCGCCTGGGTAAGGAGCCTTTCAGAAATACACCGCAGCCCACCCCACCCCACCAACAAGGTGGCTCACACTCCCACAGGAGCCTCTGTCCTTGACACTGGGCTACAGGCCTCACGAGCTTCTCGTGCCCTAGCACCTCAGAGTGAGGTGTCATTCTGCCCATTTCCCAGACAACGGTACTGTGGCTCAGACAGGGTTTGCTAAGGGACAGTGGGGGGACAAGGGGCCACAGTAAGATGAGAACCCAGTGTCCTGAGCCCTTGTCATATGCTTCTCCCCTTCCACGTTCTCCATGACTCAGTTGTCTGGGGAGTTCCCTGAGAGCTAAAGAAGGAGCAAGACAAGGCACCCCCTCCCCCAGGCTCTTCCCACTGGGCTGTTGCCTCCACCCCAGCCCCTTCAATAGTCACTCCACTCTCCCATCACAAGCTCCTTCACTGGGGACCTGGGGACTCTTGGTGCACTTTCCTGGTGTATCTGTCAGCTCCTGAGCAGCACCTCCAACCCAGCAGCTCCAAGCCAGCGGAGACCTTCCCTGTCACATGCTTTCTATTCCCTTCAAAGGTGACTTGCTGACACTGTTCAGTGAGAACCCACCTCAAGCTTCAGTTATTTGTGATTTAATGAGGAGCCTTTTAATTATAACATCTGTTGTTTTAATTACCAAAGGAATTATAATGAGGCTCCCAGAGGAAGCTGCTGCCAGAGCAGAAACTGAAGAGGAACTCTCAGCATCAGAGGCCCTGCCGGGGTCCTTGGCACAGTGACTGCCATGGAGCACGACCCATCACAAAGAGCACTTCATCTTCATTTTAATTAAGCTTCGGGGGCAAGACAGTCAGCCTCTGATCCAAGGAGCAGACTCACCCAGATCCTGGGAGAGGCTCTGCATTAGGACGCCTCAGTTCTGCGGGCAGGAAGAAAGCCAAGGACAAAGCAGCCATTTTACTGATGCTGTCACCCCACAGTGGGGTAGGGACAGGGGTTGGTCCTCTGTACAGCCCACTGTGTGTGACCTTTGCCAGATGAACTGACCTCTCCGGAGTCCAGTCTCCTCATGCAGAAAATGAAAGTGATATATTTCCTTTCTCTCTCAAGGAAGTGATTCCTGCCTGATATTGGATTCTGGGTTTACAGTTGGTGAGACATGTCCACACTCACCAGAGAGGAAGAACTAGGCACCGTGTGAGATGGCAGCACAGGGACAGAGGGTCCACAATAGAAGAGAGTGCAGGAGACAGTGAGAATATCTCCCAAGGAGTTCATGATGGTGGTGACAGTGATACCAGTCACATCCATTCTCCTAGTTTCTTACCCCTCCCATATCTATGCCCTTCACTGTTTTTCTCCATAAAGAGTTGAGTCCATTTGCTCCACTAAATTTGGCCTTGTCACTTACTGTGTTCAGCGGGATGCAGCAGAAACGATGGGCTTCTTTCAAACCTAGGTCTCAGCTGCTTTCTCTCCTGCTCCTCCACCTTGACTGTGAGAACATGCCTGGGCTTGCCTACAGAGGACGGCATTCACATGAAGGAGAGCCAAGTTGCCCTCATCACCCCAGCCAAGGCCATTCTAGACTGGCCAACAGCCTGCCCACTGCCAGACATGTGAGTGAGGCCAGCTGGGATCAGAAGGCACCTTGCGTGCTGCACCTGACCCCGGACACATGAGCAATAAAGGCAATGGTATAGACCCCTGAGGATTTGGAGTGACTTCATGCAGCATTAGATGGCAACAAATAATGGATATGCTTGTCTAGGTTCCGAAGCCATTAACAACTATTTCCGGAAACAGATAACAAGGCATCCTTTCTTTTTACCTGGTAAGAATTGGTTGAAGAATGCTACTTGACACTTGTAACCAATTATCACTTAGAATTTGGTTCAGCTGCAAGTAACAGAGTCCTCATGACTTAAACAGAATGTAAATTTATTTGTCCCCTCCACTTCTACAAGCTTCTGAAATATTGGCTACTCCAGCTTTCTCTTCAATTATCCCTAGCTCTCATGCTGTTGGCCCAAGATGGTGGCTAGAACTTCAGCCATTATATCATATTCAATGCAGCTGGATGGAGCTGGAATGAATGAGCATGAGGTGGCAACGAATGCTTTTCTAGTTTGAGGAGAATGTCTGGGAAACGCCACATGACACTTCTACTTCAATTGCATTGGCCAGTATTTAATCATATGACCATACCCACCTGCAAGGGGTTCTGGGAAATGTAGTCTTTATTTTAGGTGGCCATAGGTTCAACTAAAAAGTTCAACTTGGATGGAGGAAGAAAAAAATGGATTCGGGGGCTAGCCATCAACCTTGACCACTCACACCCAGCATCTCTTCCCCCTTACTCTGGTTATAGGATCCAGGTTTTTGTGGGGAGCTACTCTACCTCCTATACCTTCAGCTAAGAGACAAAGCCCAGGGATGCTCCCATGACCCAAATTAAGCCAATGAGATTCTCTTCCAGGGCATTAAACTGTCATCAAGTGAGCCAAGATGGAATATGACCAAGAGCAACTTTGTTCCTGATATGATTAATATTCTCCCGCTTTGCTGAGTCCTGGGAGCTACCCACTTACCTGAGCTTTCCAATGCCTTTAATTCTGTGAATTGACCCATTTCCTTCCCATTAATTCCTTTCTTCCTCCTTAAGTTACCCAAAGTTCATTTCTGCTGCCGGCAACTAGAAAACCCTGACTACTACTCCTCTGTTATGCCATTTATCATACCATTCACACATCTAGACAAACTATTCCAAGTAGAGAGTGCATTTGTTCTTCTGTGTGTCCATGTCCTAAAGATCAACACTATTTCATTAAGAACTCTGTAAATGTTTGTGAAATAAGTGAATGGGAGATTCTAGGTGATTCTTTGGACACACGCTGTAACCTGAGAAAGCCACCCAACTTCTGTGCCTAATTAGTAAGCATTAGGCCATGATGGTGGGAAAATGATTCCTCAATTCCTGACCTCCCACCTTACTCTCAGAATTATCAGAACAGGAGCTCAGTGAATTTCCCTGCAGAGAAGAATCTGCTATTAAAGTTATAACTACCATTAATTTTTATGATCATTGCCGAAGAAAGTTTTTCTAAAAATTTCCTACTTACATAATGCCAAATTCATACTCCCTTGATTTTTTAGTTACTTTATTTACCTCCCCAACTGGATCCAGATTCATCAGATTTGTCTTCCATGTGCAGAAAAGAAGCAACACTACAGCCTGAGACTGCTGTCCTTTAAAAGGCTCCCTTGCAAGCTGACCATTCCTGGTATCAGGGGACTTAGTCTCAGGAAGGTTCTCACTCAAACTGACATGATGGACTCACTGTGCCTAATGTTCTTGTGCAAGTAATGTGGACAATGTTAAATACTGCAAGTTACCAGTCCCCAATAAAATTCCTGGGCACAGAGTCTCTAATGAGTTTAATAGACAACATATCACAATTATGATACCAGGCTGGGGAACCTGGTATGGGGCTGTCTCTCGCTGCTCTGGCGAGAACCTCCATGGCTGAGCTATCTCTCCCAATTCTCTGCCACCACCAGAGGTTTGGCTCCTTTCATATCTGCATCCCTCCTACCAATCTCACTGTGGTCTCCTCTTTTTTGTATCCTTAGTTATAAAGCTTCTGTTCACTGGACTTCAGATGGTTCTCCAGATTGGTTGTTCAATAATTTAGTTGTTGTAATTTTAATGTGTTCATGGAATGAAGCAAGCACAATGTTTACCTACTCTGCCATCTTGGATCTCTTGGTTCCATTTCTATTTCCTGGGTTGTAAACCAGGTTACACCAACCAGCACAGGCCCTGGAACACAGTAGGTGCTCAATAAAGGGTTTTGTTTTTTTGGTTTTGTTTTGTTTTGAGCTCTAGCCTTTCTCCTCTGAGAACCTGGGACCTGAGACATGTGGCTTTGTACATCTATGATCTTTTCATAAAGATGCCCAAATTCCCTAATTATGTCTAGGATTCAAATTCAGACTCAACATATATAGCTAACCTGGAAGTGGAGGTCAGTACATGAGGTGCACTTATTCCCATTCTCAGATTCTCAGAGAAGTTAAGTAGCCTCACCAGGGCTGCACAGCTGGTGAGAACAAGGACTGGAGTTCAAGGCAACCTCAAAGTGGTCAAATCCCAAAGTCTACCCTGGGAAACTCTCCCCACATCACCATGTGTAAGCCTGGTCTTAAGAGCCCTCCTGGAGCTTGAGGGCAGGACTGGGCCCCTGCTCCTCTCATCTATGACCTCTCCAAGGGCAAGGACACTGGTTGCCAAGGCTTCTCTCACCCACCAAGCCTTCAGTACCGGGTAGCACAGGCAGGCCCAGGGAATCATACAGGTGATGCCGTGTCAACCCCCAAAGGCCTCCGCTAATTCCTTCCTCTCATGTGAACTCACTCCAGACAGACCTGAGGCTTCTGTTCTCCAGCTTTAGAGAATTTGCAAAAATTGAATATCCTCTGAAAGGAGGGAGATTTAGCTTCTTCACTGCAGCCCCAGAACCAGCTTCAGGGTCCTGCCACCCCGGAAAGCTCCAGATTTCCTTGGGCTGAATCCTTTTGACATTTTCAATGGTAAAATAAATTTGATTTGCAGAAGCCATGAAGGAACCAGGGCGATGTGATTTCCAAAATGCACTGTGTTATTGGATATGATAAAAGACTGAATGAGTCTCTAAATGTAACAGTTTAGTAACTGTTAAAAAAATCAATATCCACACAATCTGGTGGAGGAGGAGAGGGAGACTGTGATGAGAGGTTCAGAGGAAGGGGAACTCATGTCTGAACTCACCACACCCACCTAGCCCCCCAACTCCCTCACAGACACTCACGGACACACAGATTCACCCCTCACAGTCCTGCGTGCATAAACAGGCCCAGATACTCACAGACCCACAAGTGCACAGATGTGCACACAACATATATGCACATGTCCACTAACAGTAGTAATGGTAGGCACCATTTATTGACAAGTGAAAAATGTGCCAGATATTCGCATAAGTGCTTTGCAAGACTTTACATCAATTGCTATCTTATCCATTTGCACAACTATATGAGCCAAACATTTACTTATTTCCATTTTACAGGTAAAGAAATTGAGGCCTAATTATCTTAAGTACCTTGCCCATGGTCAGCCCAGCTAGGAAGCAGGGAAGCCAGAATTAGAACCCAGGCTGACTTCAACAGTCTTATTCTTTTTGGGGAGGGAGGATACACTTCCTTATTTTTTTTCACAGTTTTATTAAGATATTGGTGTATATTAAACTTCACAGATTTAAAGGGTACCATTTGGTAAGTTTTAACATGTGTACATACCCATAAAATCATCACCACCATTAAGATAACTCACACATCCATCACAGTTAAAACTTTCCTTAGGCCCCTTCGCAGTCTCTCCCTTCTGTCCCTCCTGACCCTGCATCTGAGAGCCTCCACTCTTCTGCTCTCTGCCTTCACTGGTTAGTTTGCACTGTCTGAGTTTATATAAATGGAGTTACACCGGATACTCTCTTTTTTGCTGACAGAAGCAATGCTCATAATGACCACACTATAAGGCCTTCCCACAAAAATGAGACAGACACCTATGAACGTACTCATGCTTGCACATGCAATGTCCACAAGCCCTCACGAACACAGTCCCAACACCACATGTCCTCACCCAGCTCTCACCACATCAGTCCTTCTGTGCCACTCCTCGTGGATCATTTTAACTCTTTAAGTAGCCAAGGGGACTCCTGGCTAGGCTGACCAGATGTACCATTGTAAACGGGACAGAAAAACGACAGTACTGTCCCATTTCAAACAGTACATCTGCTCAGCCTACTGACACCTTGAATGTAGCCCAGTGAGATTAGGCGGACCAGACATACCGTTTGAAACAGGACGTCTGGTCAGCCTACTCCTAACAGTTTTCCAGCAAAAGGATGTAGCTTCTTCCTCCTTTCAAAACCACATGACAGGTGAGTGTCCATTCCCAAAAACTGTGTTCTTTCAACTTATACTTATGCAGTGCCCACCACTCGACTGAGTACTGCACGTTCTGAGCTCACCAAGCAGTCACAGGCCCTGCCTCAGTGAACTGAACGGCCCCTCCAGCCAGTGTGGCCGCTCCCATGTTGTGGCCAGAGAAGGAAACCCTCAGGCCCTATCAGGCTGGGTGAAGAGTCACACTCAAGGCGGGGAAGTAGAACAAGCAAGAAAACAGGAGGAAGGGGTGCAGGACAGAAGAAGAGGTTGGGGCCACAGACCAAGCTCAGATAGGTTTGTCTGGCTGGGAGAGGAATCTTCCTTCCAGAGTGGACATCGAAAGACGGTCACAGATGCCAGGTGAAGACAGCTGGGTGGGGAAAAACTAAGCAGAGTTCCACTACAAGAGCAAAGTGTGTGGACCCAGGGGCCAAGCTGGGCCAGGGCTCATGGCTAACCACAAGCCTACAAGGGACCCAGAATACAGCTCAAACCTCAAGTCTGGCTCACCCCTGCCTCTCCATCACTCCAGGAGTTTAAATTAATACTGAATTCCGGGTCCCACTCCCAGAGAGTCTAATTTTGGAAGTGAGGGGCAGTGGCTAGAGCATATGGATTTTTAGAAGCTCCCCCAGTGATTATCTAATATTTAGCCCAGTTTGAGAACCATCTAATTAATCACTCACCTCCAGCTTAGGACAGATGCCTCCCCAAAGTGCCCCAAGATATAAGAAAGACTAATGGGGCTCCAAAAACATAGCCAAGTGGGGAGTCTCCAATCCTACCTCCCTGCAAAAGCCCTAATAAGACTTTAACAAGACAACGTGTGCTGATTAGATACCAATGAATGGTTAGAAGAGAACAGAACATGTTATAAAAAATAAATTTCACTAGCATGTTAATTAACATGGTAAGTAGTATATACCTGCTAAGGATAATGATTTTCTTATCAAATCAAATATTCAAAGCCTTTCAGGCTTTACTGGTAACTTAATATCAAGTTAGTTAGATATCGGTTAGACACCGTAAATGTTATTTACATTAGCTGTTGCTTTTTGAACCATGATAAGACTGTACAGTACCCTCCGCCCCTCCTTCTGTAATGACCAGATGTACCATTGTAAACGGGACAGAAAAATGAACAATAATGGCTATTGTTCATGTGGGAAGCCACATCTGATAGATTGACAAGGATTGGATGGGATGAAATCTGAAGAATGACTTGCCATTCAAAATAGAGAGTGCCGAGTTTATTTCCGCTTCATACTCTGGCAGCAGGAGCCCAAGTCTAGTCTAATATATCATCTCAGCTAAGCCGAGTTATTGAGGGATTGCTGCAAAATCCATTTCACCTTAATTATGTTTTACCTTTAATTAATCAAATTACTTTGTAATTACCTTGATGCCAACTCATATGAACCAGATTACTTTAATCACATTGAACCCCTACTGCCTTGTAGATGTTTTGATGTGTGGAAATTGTGATGGGACTACAGGTACTCCTGCATTCCCATGGAGAAAAAAAACCATTGATTCTAGCCCTCAAGGTTTGATGAGCATGAGTATGAGCCATTTTCATGTGTCTCTGTGAAGGCAGAGGCAGTACCTAAGCAAGTTTAGCAAAGACTTTATTTATCATGAAGGAGAACACAGGCAATAGAATGGCCGTGATTAATGATATGGCATCGTTCCACTGAAAACAAATCAATTGGTGATACTTCGAACACTGTTAAAAATGTTTAAATGGGTGCTATCCCCAAAAGGCTACATAATAAAAGTGGGTTTGGCCCCATATCATGTTGGTCCTAAGGAGGTCGTGGCTACTTCCAGCGAAGTAGGTTTGCAGTGTGGGTTCCAACTTTAACACTTGGGCACAAACTCTCTAAGCCTTGGTTTATGCATCTATAAAAAGGCGATAATTTGAAGCCCATAGCACTGCACTCATGGCAAGAGTTCAATAAACAGTATTTATTACTATTTTTCTGCTACCATTTTCCCATGATCTTGGCCTTGTGTAATGCCTTTCACATTCAGTTCCTCTTTGATATGTCTGTTACCCCTTTTTCCTGTGGTGGTATTAGGGGTGAGGCACTTTCTTGACAGCTTTTTGCTCATCACTTAATTTTTTTACCTTTCTCAATCATGTTATGCTCAGTGAGATTCTTACAAACAACACAGAAACAAGCTTGGTTTCTGAACTCAATCCGCTGTCCTTGTCTTAGAATCGGGGAATTCATCCAATCCACGTTCATGGAAACAATCAATACTTTTCTCTCATTTCTTCCCTCTTCCATATGGTTGCTATTTATTTTATTGTGTCACTATTCATTTTTTACTTTTTCTTAATTTAACTGGTTTTGTCAAGTAGTGACTTATTTCTACATGCCCCCTCCATTATTTTGACAATTCTCTCTTGCTTTTCATTCTATTTGTGATAACTCTCCAAGTCTTTGTTGCATAAAGTACCCTGTATCTCTCTGTTGTTATATTAAAACAGCATATCAATGATTACCCGACCCCGTCCCACACACCAGAGTTCTTTTTACCCATGGCAGGTTCTCTCCCTCTCCCTCTCTCTCTCTCTCTCCCTCTCTCTCTCTCTCTCCCTCTCTCTCTCTCTCCCTCTCCCTCTTTTCTTTCTCCTTGATTTCTATCTCTTCTTGTATTTATGCTCTAGGTTTTGAGATGCTTCTACACCTGATCTTGTAAGTCATTAATAATTGAAATCTCAGAAGAGATGATCTTGTAATTTGTGTATATATTTTGAAGTTTAAGAACCACTTTTTTCTAAGTTCCAGAAAGTCTTGATTTTGCTCCTATTGGATCTCTTAGGAGCTCTGACTTCTTTCACTGTGAAAGTTGTCTCCTGGTTCTTGCCCAGATCTATTTCAGGAAGACAGGTGTTGCAGGTCTCCCTTGGGGTCTGCTTCCCACTGGTTTCTGTCCTTGTAGATATGGTAAGACACACACACACACACACACACACACACACACACACACACTTTTTTTTTTCCTCTTCACGGTTTCATACGTTCTTTGCAGCCAGGCTCAGCTGTCACAACCCATCGTGAGTGAGAGGCACCGGGCTTCTGTCCCTCTAGGCTTTGCTCCCATGGCAGCCCCACTCCCCCAGAACTCAACACCTGCAAGCAACTCAGCCTCACACAGCAAAAAAGAGGTGGGGTACAAAATGTCTATGGTAAAACAAATTTTAAAAAATTATACATCAAGCTGACAATGCACTGTAGAATTGTATGCCTGAAACCTATGTAATCCTTGCTAACACATGTCACCCCAATAAGTCTAATAATAAAAATGAATTAAAAAAAATAATTTGCAAATTGGTCATTGGCCCAATTAGTCATGTGACGAATTGACCCCTGTTGAACTAATTCTTGGCAAATAGGTTTGCTGCCCCACAAGCACACTGGCAGTCCAGCCTTGCTCTGTAGAGGGTTGGAAGGCAGGTGGCAAATGGGGAGCTAGGGATGGAAGTTCACACTTCATCTTCTCAGTATTCTCCTCATGTTGCCATTGCAATCATTTTGCTCCTGTTCAGACAAGGTGGGCCATACTTGCTACTCGAAGGCTGAGTTGAGTATGTATCTTGATGCTTGTGTTTGTGGGTTCAAGTCCTGTGTTGGTCATCTCTCAGGATTTTCTGAGCCAACCTGTAATACAAATGCCAAAAATTGCTCATGAGAAATATAAGGCTGCCTTTGTTTGGGGTGTATTTGCCAGGATTTGGCCAGCATCTCTTACATCCTGTTCTGCCTGCACTGAGCAGGTGATGAGAAGGAGCCAGACAGATGGACCATGTCCCTAAGAAAAAGCCAGAATGGGGGAAGGACTGGAGACCTCACATTACAGAAAACTGTGGACCTGGGCTTTGGGGACTGAGGAGAGTGAGGGCAGGAGTGGGGAATTAGGGCACTCAGCCTCCGCCTGCAGAAGATCAGATCAAAAACGATGTTCTCAGTGTGTACATCGGTAGGGTGATGTCCCAGGAAGAACAGATGTCTATGTGGCCCCAAGAAGTGGAACTCAGACAGCTTGGAAGCTGAGAAAGATGATGCTACCATCAGAGCAGACCAGTGATAGACCAGTCTAGGCGGGAGGGTGTTCCCTGTCGTGAAAAGCATGCAAGCCAGACCTGAGAGGTCAACTGCTAGGGGTATTAGTATGAGTCCTGCTTCCTGGGGATGGGTTGGGTAATCCCAGGGTTTCTACCTACTTGGAAATCTGTATTTCTTTTAAACTTCATTCTATTATTTATATATGTATTTTATTTTTCAATTACAGTTGACATTCAATACTACATTAGTTTCAGGTATACAATAGAATGGATAGACATTTATATAACATACAAAGGGATCACCCTGATAGGTCTAGAACCCATCTGACACCCTACGTGGTAATTACAATATTCAATCTGCTGTACTTTACATCCCCCTGATTGTTTTTATAACTGGTAATTGGTACTTCTTCACTTTTTTCACCCATCTTCCCAATCCTTTTCCCATTTGGCAATGATCAAAATGTTCTTTGTATCTATGAGTTTGTTTCTGTTTTGTTTGTTTTTTAGATTCCATATATAAGTGAAATTATATGTTATTTGTCTTCTCTGTCTGACTTATTATTTCACTTAGCACAATAACCTCTAGGTTTATTTATGTTGTCACAGTGGCAAGATTTCATTCTTTTTTTATGACCGAGTAATAGTTCATTGTAGCTAGGTACATCTTTAGGCAATCTTCTAACAATGGACACTTAGCTTGCTTCTTTATCTTAGTTATTGTAAATAATGTTGCAATGAATTTGGGGGTGCATATGCAATTAGTGTTTTCCAGTTAGTGTTTTGGATTTCTTTGGAAAAATACCCAGGAGTGGCATTGCTGGGTCATAAGGTAGTTCTATTTTTAACTTTTTGAGGAACCTCCAAACTATTGGCTACACCAATTTGCAATCCGACCAACAGTGTGGGAGGGTTCCCTTTTCTTCACATCCTTATCAACAGTTGTTGTTTGTTGATTTATTGATGATAGTCATTCTGACAGGGGTGAGGTGACATCTTATTGTGGTTTTAATTTGCATTTCCCAGATGGTTAGTTATGTTGAGCATCTTTTCATATGTCTATTGGCCATCTGTATGTCCTCTTTGAAGAAATGTTTATTCAAGTCCTCTGCCCAGTTTTTAATCAGATTGTTTGTTTTTCTGGTGTTGAGTTGTATGAGTTCCTTATATATTTTGCTATTGACCTCTTATCATTGGTGAATATCTTCTCCCATTCAGTAAGTTATCTTCCCATTTTGTTAGTGGTTTCCTTTACTTTGGAGAATCTTTTTAATTCAATGTAGTCCCATCTGTTTAATTTTTATTTTGTTTCCCTTGCCCAAGGAGACACACACACACACACACACACATATGTGTGTGTGTATATGTATGTGTATATATATGTATATATGTATATATAGCTAAGGATGATATCAAAGAGTTTACTGCCTATAAGTTCCAACAATTAAGTTCACAAACTTGCCACTGTGTACTTACACTGGCAACATTGTACAAACACCTCAGTAAGGTTTTATAACCTTGGTATATCTCATAGCTGTGTTTATGTCAACAAGTGGCGGTATCTTGCTGAGTGCCGTTCATTATCGTTATTGTGTGTTTTTGTGTGCAGTCAGGAGAATGTCGGACCCTGAATTAGGACAATGAACAAACATTAAATTTCTTGTTGAACTTGGCAAGAGTGGAAGTGAAATCAGGGGCATGTTAATCCAAGTTTATGAGGATAATGCCATGAAGAAAACGGCAGTGTACAAATGGATTAAACCTTTTTCTGAAGGGAGAGGTAGTGTCACTGATGGAGAGAAGTCAGGTAGGCCAGTAACAAACAGAACTGATGAAATTTGTCAAATTGTGTGTTAAAATTGTTGGCTGACTGTGAGAAGCATTGCAGACCAAGTAAACATCAACAGAGAAACAGTTAGGAAAATCTTAACTGAAAATGTTGGCATGAGAAAGGTGTGTACAAAAATGGTCCGAAAGGAGCTCACCGATGAAGAAAAGCGGAGGAGAGTCAAAGTTTGCCAAGACCTTTTGGAGAGGCAAGATGAGGTTTAAGGTCATATTATCAGTGGTGATAAAACATGGGTGTACCAATACAACCCTGAAGCAAAGCATCGAAGTGCACAATGGAAGTCAGCCAAATTGTCCATGACCAAAAAAGTTCCATCAGTCCAAATCAAAAGTCAAAACAATAAGTTGCTAGTCTTTTTTTTATATCAGAGGGATTGTTCATCATGAATTTGTATCAACTGAACAAACAGTCAAGTTTACTATTTGGAAGTGCTGAAAAGGCTGCTTTAAAAAGATAGATGAAAAAGACTTAAAGTTTTCAACAACAACTCAGGCTCTTGCATCACAACAATGCACCAGCTCACACAGCACTGTCTGTGAGGGAGTTTTTAGCCAGTACACAAATAACTGTATTGGAACACCCTCCCTACTCACCTGATCTGGCCCCCCACTGTCTTTTTTCTTTACCCGAAAATAAAGGAAATACTAAAAGTAAGACATTTTGATGACTTTCAGGACATCAAGAGTAATACGATGGCGGCTCTGATGGCCATTCTAGAAAAAGAGTTCCAAAATTGCTTTGAAAGGTGGACTAGCCACTGGCATAGGTGCATAGTTTCCAAGGGGAATATTTCAAAGGTGACCATAGTGATATTCAGCAGTGAGGTATGTAACATCTTTTCTAGGATGAGTTCACAAATTTAATTGTCATACCCCATGTGCTTTCTTCTAGGAGTTTTATGATTTGGGGTCTTACATTTAAGTCTTTAGTGCATTTTGAGTTTATCTTTGTATAGAATGTAAGAAAGTGATTCAGTTTCATTCTTTTGCATACAAGTATATCTGTCCATTTTTCTCAACACAGGGAATCTGAACTTCTTAAGGTGGCCTGCCCCTGGTCACTGAGATTCATGAAAACTTAGCATGTTGAGCTGGTGAGTGGGGTCCCTGGTGTTGAAAAAGTCACGCCTTTATATTTGCTCTCAAGAATCTTGCATTTATCTGAGAAAACTCTTTATTTTAGGAAAATCACCATGATGTACCTTTTAGTTCCACAAATACTCACTGGTTGTTTGTTGAGAAAACCATGAAATCACCATTAACTTGAATACAACTTTTTCAACTAAGAATTGTCTTAGGCTTCTGTTCAGCAGCAGAAACTTTCATGCCCTCTCCTTGTGTAGGGATAAGGGCAGGAGGGATAGGAGTAGAAGCCATGTGAACTATGTCCTGCTTCTGTATGAACTATGCTGGTTCCTGGGGAAACATGAGTCCTTTTCTGGGCAGCTCTTTATGGAGCGGAAACCTCAGAGAGAGCGTGTTGACATTAGCTGCCTCACCTCTTGCTGGAGGGAAGACTGGGAAAGGAAACCAGATGGCACTCAGCATCTTTGAAATGGGGTTATTTAAGGTTGATTATCCTGAACCTACTCCCCCCACGTGCCTATGGAGTGAGGCCTCCCTTAAAGACAGTGGATATTCCCACTGTCAGATATGCTGGGAAATGGCTGACTCTGGGGAAGGAAGTAGGAAAGGGAGAGGAGGACTTTAGGTGGGAAAGAGGGACTCCAGCCTCCTTGGGGCAGCTGGAAGTGAAACTGCCCTTACTCTTGCTCTGTAGGGTCCCCAGGGAGGGGTCTGGTCCTTCAGATCTGAGTGCAGCCCTATTTAGAGCAGCTATAAGTCCCACTTTGCACTATTCTTCCCTTCTATGAGCCCAGAACCTTTAGGGCAGTATATCAAACATTGAAATTTCTTCTTGACTGGACTATAGAACGTAAGAGAAAATCCAGCCCTGTGCTGAGGTTTGGGTCTGAGATGATGAGGGAGTGAGTGGAGCATCTGGTAGAAAATAGCAGTACTCAGTAACACATAGTCCCCATGAGCCAACAGGGGCAAGACAATGGAGTGACTGGGCTTAGCATGTAAGACACATGAACCAGCATCTCAGAGTCCCCCAGACAGAGGGGGTCCAGGACTAGGTGTTTGCAGTCAGTGGTAGCTGAGTGCTTAATTAAGATGTGACTTTCTGTTGTCATCAAGGACAGGTGAGGTACCCTTCCATGGGTGACTTCACAATGGCCACATGAAGTTAGCTATTATATCTAAAACAGAGACTCAGAGACATTAGTTGATTTGCCCAAGCTTACCTAGCAGTGGAGCTGGTGTATGAGTCCACATTGTACCCTCTTTTCAGTGCACCATGATGCCCGGCTCCGAACCAGGGTTATGGGAGATCTAGGCAATATCTACCATAGATGATGGGCTGGAAGAAATGCAACTGGAAATGGGGATCAAAGCTAAGGGACCCCAGGATGAGGGGTGGTTAACAGCTAGAAACCAATCTAAACTGAGTGAAATCTGGTTAGGGAAAGTAGGCTTTGGAAGTGCAAGCTTTAAACAGAAAAAGTCAAGATTTGGGCCTGTTGTAAGGTACTGGGGCAGGTAGAAGGCTGATTCCCACTCGAGTGCCTGAGTCCATGAGTTGTTCCACACCCTGTTGACCTGTAGGACGAGTGGCCTTGATCACACTGCCCACTGACCCTTCAGTGATCTCTACAAGGAGCACCTGGCGGCTTCTGTTTAGCTAGATGCCCATTCCCAAGAACAGGCTACACCTGGGACAAGGGCCACTGACAATTCAGTTCAGGTCGGCGTACATTTATTGACTCCAAGTTTGTTTCAGGCTTCATGCTTAGCATGGATAAAATGTAGACATAGCACATATGAATGAAGAGTACAGTGACAGGGACAAGAAGGTGAGGTAAGTGTTGTGACAGGTGACCCAGGGACATTGTGGGAACACAGAGGGTAGAGGAAGAGAGGCTGGGATGCTGCCTCCTCCATGCCCCCTTGGCCTAACCTGTCACAGAACTTACTGAGTCAGCATCCTGCACCAGACTCCGAGTCATCCAAGGTGGTATGATTTCTGCTTTCTATGAGCATCTCTCACCGTTGGATGGGGTTAGCCATGCAGAAGGTGCAAGGTGAGGAAACCACAGCAGAGCATGCAGGGTAGGGGAAGAGGGGTGATGGGAGGGATGGCTGCAGAGGTAGCAGAGGCTCATCTACAAGGTCCTGCAATTCCAGGCTAAGGAGCTGGGCTTTATCCAGCAGATGACAGGAGGCACTGGAGCAGAACAGAAGGCATGGCAGGAGGCAGCTTCAGGGCAGTGAGCTCTGGTGGGCCATCTTACAAGGAAGGAGCAGGACAGTAGTTGCTCCAAAGCTGTCCCACCCAAAGTGTCCTTGGGAGCAGGAGAGGAACCCATGAGAAAGGCAAGCTGATATAAATCAGAACTAACCTATGCTGATCACTGCTCTCTAAATCAAGAACCTGGCAGATTTTCTGGGTGGGAATCAATCTTCCTGTCCCCACAGTAAATACCATAATCCTTTTTCCAGTGTGGTTTAGAGAATGTAACTGCCATGCTCATGATTTATTTGGAAATATTCTGCCAGGTTATGTGAATGAATGGGGTGGCAACGTGCTTTTAAACAGGAGGTCAGAGCCCTTACAATGGTGCCAGGATCTCTGTCTCACAGACGCTCTCTCCAGCGGGCTGCTGGCTTCCATACCTGCCCATCAAGGAGCAACCTGTGGCCGGCCACCCAGACAAAGAGGAACCTAAGAACTGAGGGTGAGCGGCCCAGGTCACCAGAATGACCATTCCCTAGCCCAGAGGGGACAGAATAGAGGTGACCAAGACTGCAGGAAGTTGGTCATTCCCTTTGACCCTCTCTCTATGGAAGCCAATTGGGATTTCTCTTTTTTATGTTTTTTACAATTTTTTTTATTACACAGCTAATACAAGAACACATTCTTGTTATGCATGATTCAAGCAATGCGGTAGTTTCTAGAATAAAATATAAAACCTCCCTTTAAGTCCCTCTCCTCATCTCCACATTTCTACTTCTTCCCTCAATGAAACACTCAGCGATCACCATTCTGTATTCATAAACACATGCACCTTCATCACATAAATAGGCTCATATTGTATATAAAGTGTTTATGGATTCATATCACTTCCAGGGTGTTTTTTTTTACCTTTATAAAAAATATTGCAATAAACTTCTCTATAATTAAATGCATCTTGAAGCATATGTATAAGTTTTCTTTTAATATAGATTCTAAATGGGATGTTCCCGGTTAGAGTTTTGATAGGTTCTGCCAAATTGCCCCCCAAACACATTTGGCCAATACGATAAGACGTGTATCTTTCCCCATAGCACTAGTAATACTTCCACTTAATTTTTGCCAAATTGATGGGCAAAGAGTCCACATTGTTCATTTACTTTTAACTGGTTCTCAGGAACACGAAGCACACTTTTCTGTCAAGTCATTTCTTTGTTCAGTTTTCTACTCGGTTGTCGTTTTCCTTCAGGAATTTTGGGGTTTTCTTCTTTGTCTTTTAAATATATCCAAGATATTGCATTTCAATCTGTTGCTTGCTTTTTAACTTTGCTGTATCTTCCTTGTTCAGAGATTATACATACTTTGAAGAATTCAGATCTGACTGTATTTTCATTTATAGCTTGTGACTTGCACAGGAAGGCTCTCCTTCCCCAGGGTTATAGTTAAACTTTTTTTTCTATACTTCCTTTTAATATTTTTGTGTTTCTGTTTTGTACTCATTGCTTGCCTCCAGCATCTCTGTTTCCTCACTTCCCTCTCCTGATGCCACACTGTCTCTGCAGGTGATTGTATTCATACCATGATTTCAGTCACTGTCCTTGGCCTCATTATTTCCTCATGTGTAGCTCCAGTCTTTCCTCAGAGCTCTAGACTTGCATATCTACCTGTCTACTTGATATCGCAAAAGAGTTGCAAACTCAGCAAATTCTCAACTGCACTTGAGATCTTTCTTCCCAAACCTTGACTCCCTTTGGATTTTAGTGAGTGGCCTAGGACCCTGGGCCTCACTCTTTGCACTGCCCTGTCCTTCACCCTCCATGCCCACACCTTCTAAAAGTGCACAAGGCATCTCATCAGCTGTGGCCCCTAAGCTCTCTGCCCACTGCCTCTTCCCCCACCCTCACATAGGCTGCCTTCCTCTCTTACCGGGGCTTCTGCATTAGCCTGCTAACTCATCTTTCCAGCTCCATCCACTCTTATCTGCTCTAATCCTTTGCCCACACAGTAGTCAGACAGACCTCTTCAAGACACAGATGAGTTCATGTCACCCCCTTCTTCCCCAATTCTTCCCCAAACCATCAGGATATAGGACAAAATCCTTCCTATCGCCAACAAAACCTTGCACAGCCTGCCCTGGCTTACTGCTCTTGGCTCAGTCTCACTCTCTGGGCACCAAGCGAGCACTCCTTTTCTG
Source organism: Lyroderma lyra (assembly GCA_004026885.1). NCBI lineage: Eukaryota > Metazoa > Chordata > Mammalia > Chiroptera > Megadermatidae > Lyroderma > Lyroderma lyra. The sequence goes on along the minus strand of PVJL010007306.1, from coordinate 55,381 downwards.
TTTCTCCAACCACAGGTCCTTTGCACATGCTGTTCCTGCTACTTGTCATGCTCTCTTCTTTTCACACCCACCTCTGTTCCCCAACTAAACCCTATTCTTTCTTTCTCTCAGTGCAAAGGTCACTTCCATGACCCCATAGATTAGGTCACACACCCCTGTTACAGTCTCTCACAGCATCATGCACCTTTTTCTCACAATATTTATCCTAGTTTGTGCAGCCTATAATTTTGTATTTGATTAGTTGATGTCTCTCCCAAAAGACTGTCGGCTCTGTGAGGTCAGGGTCTCAGTCTGTTTGGCTCAACACAATGTGTGGCATTGGGGGTGTGCTCAGAATGGCTTTCTTGAGAGAACAGCTCACTCTTAGCTCCTAGCTCCCTCAGCACCAACAGTAAAGCAAAGGCAGAAACACACCCCATTCTGAGTTGCAGGAAAGAGGAAGAGGCTCTTTTCTTTGCCAGGAACCCAGTAAGTCTCTGATCCACTTCTCAGGGACACTAAGGAGACAGTGAAGAGGAGAGGCAAGTGAGAAGGCTAGATGGTTGTGTTTTCAGGGAGAGATTGGAATGGAGCAATGAGGCCCTTTGGATGCAGTTCGTCTTCCATCTCGTGACGGAATCAGCAGAGGAAATTGTGAGTGCACAGCTGTCAGAGTGGATAACGAAGGAAGAAAGCATCCATGAGAGGCCCTGGCAGTTTAACCAGCAGGCAGAAGCCTCACGGCCCAGTCACAATGGACTGAGCTAAAACGTAGCTTCCTCCATTCTCATGAGATGGTTAAGTGAACAGCTGAAATGCATCATGCTTCCAAGTTGAAATGAGTTGGATAAATTAGTTAATAAGTGAAGGAAAGAAAGGAAAGAATGAACAATGGGTGAATACATGCCAGCATTCTTTTCATTTATTTGGCAAACACTGGTCAAGTTTCTGCTCTGGGATAAGCATTGTTCTAGATCTGCGGCTACAACTAGCAACAGGTCAGGCTGGCCCCTGCCTCAGGGACCTTACAACCCAATGGAGGGAGCTAGTCAATAAACAAGATGTGTGTGTGTGTGTGTGTGTGTGTGTGTGTGTGTGTGTGTGATGCCAGGTATCAATAAGAGTTATGGAGATGAATAAATAATAGCCAATATGGATGGAGAGCTAACAAGCCCCATTCATGTATTGATATTATTATCCTCATTTAGTAATGAAGACACAGAAGGGTGAAGAAGTTAAATGACTTGGCCAAGTTCACACAGTTGGTAAATTATTGTACTTGTTAGGACACAAATTAAGCTGCTGTAACAAAGATACCCCAGCATGTAGTGCCTCAAATAAGATAGAAGTTTATTTATTTTTTCTTGCAACAGCTCAGAGGTGGGCAAGTAGTTCAGGGTCAATGGAAAGTTCTGTTCCACAGGATCTTTCAGGAACGCTGGATCTTCCCACTCTGTACACTTAGACATTTATGCCAGAGAAATGAAAGCTGTGTTCACACAAAAATCTGCATGTACTCATTCACAGCTTCATAATAGCCAAAAACTGGAATTAATCCAAAAGTACTGCAATAGATGTGAGGTTAAACAAACTGTGGTCTATTCATGCCAAAGAATACTACCCCATCATGAATAAGAGTGAGTGATTGAGATATGCGCCATCTTAGAAGACTCTCCAGGAAGTTATGCTGAATGAAAAAAAGCCAGTGCCAAGAGAATATACACTATACAGTCCCACTTATATAATAATATTTTTGAAATGATGAAACTTAGAAATAGAGAACAAATTGTTGATTGCCTGGGATGAGGAACAGTGGCAAGGACAAGAGGGAAATGTATATAGTTAGAAAAGGCAACACAATATTGCAACAGAATAGCAGCGTGAGAGGGCCCTCTGAATAACTCCGGAGATTACAACTAATAAAACAACCACACATCAACCAAGGATCCTCTACACAATGCACAATCACAGCTAAGAAACCTACTCATCACATTAAGGTACCTGCAGATGGGCAGAGGGTTAAACAAAGAAGAAATAAAGGGAACACTGGGAAGTCGGCCTTGCCGGTCCCCACTTGGAACTCTACCACTGGGGGAGGGAGGAGGAAGAAGGTGGCAGGAGAGCACTCGGGGCCTCACTCTGTCCATGGGACAGAGGAAAGGGGCCCCACAGGTGGAGCATGAGATACTGCAACTACCTCACTTTGGCCTTAGGAAGTGCAGACTGGTCCACAAAATGCAGCACCCAGACTTCACTCTGGTTCCCAGAGGAGGAGGAGCAAGAGGGCAGTGAGGAGAGGCAGTGAAAATGCTCTGGCTGGAAGGAGAAGGAGATAGGGGGCCACATGGGCACATCTCTTGGCCCACAACCAGGACGGTGTGAAAGGCCAGCATACAGGACAGCTGACCCCAAGGCTCAAGGCAGAATCCACGCAGAGGGCAAACCGAGAACAGAAAGGCACAATCATGCCCAAACTCCTTGCATAAACCCAGAAGCCACAGGAAGAAAACAAAGCCACAAACAACCCTCCCCCACAGACATCTGCCCATGCAGTATCAGCAGCAAACACCAAAGACACTGCAGCTGGTTGGGTCCTGAGAGGTTGCAAACATGAGAAACCAGAGAATTAAAGAGATGGAGACAGGTGAACCATCAGAAACAGAGCTTAAAGCAATGATTATAAAAATGCTTTAGGGGAGGGGGTGGGAGAGGAGGGGGGAAGCTAAATATAAGGTGATGGAAAGAGAAGTCACATTAGGTGGTGAACTTATTATACATCAAGTTGACAATGCACTGTAGAATTGTATGCCTGAAACCTATGTAATCCTTGCTAACAGATGTCACCCCAATAAGTCTAACAATAAAAATGAATTAAAAAAAATGCTTTAGGAACTGAATGATAATTTCAACAGAGAGATAGCAAGCATTAAAGAAGACTTATAAACCATTATAAAGGACCAGAGAAAGATAATGACTACATTAACTGAAATGAAGAACAGAATAAAAGTCATCAAACTAGATAAAATAGAAATGCAAAGCAGTGATTTGCAGGAAAAGCCAGCAGAAAACAATCATTTAGAACAGATAGATATGAGAATCCAGAAAAATGAGGATGGTTTGAGATTCCTCTGGGACAATTTTAAGCCAAAGAATATCAGAATCATAGGTGTACCAGAAGGAACAGAAGAAAAGCCAAGGATGCACAGAGAATCCCAAACAAGAACACACCAAGACACATCATAATTAAAATGGCAAAAGTTAAAGAAAAAGAGAAAATTCTAAAAACAGCAAGAGAAATGCAAGTAGTAATTTATAATTTGACTCTCATCTGATTTCTCATCAGAAACTTTACAGGCCAGAAAGAATTAGCAGAAAATATTCAACATGATCAAAACCAAGAATCTACAACCAAGAATAATGTATCCAGCAAGGCTAGCATTCAAAATTGAAGGACAGATAAAGAGCTTCTCAGATAAGGAAAAGTTAAAGAAATTCATCCCCACCAAACCAGTACTACAGAGACTGTTAGAGGGACATCTTTAAAATGGGAGGAGGGATGGGAGAGTGGGTAAAATAAGGGAAGGGGATGGAGAAATTTAGTTTGATAGTTGATATAAAATCAAAAGCAATAAAGAAACAAAACTCATGGACACAGTCAATAATTTAGTAGTTACCTGAGGGTAAGAGGGGGTAGAGAAGAGATAGGGACACAAATACATGGTGATGGAAAGAGAACTGACTCTGGGTGATGAACACATAATATAACACAGAGAAGATGTAATGCAGAATTGTATACCTGAGACCTATGTAATTTTTATTCATCAATATCACCCCAATAAATTAAAATAAATAAATAAATAAATTTTTAAAAATAAAAAAAAAGAAAAGGCAATGCAAAGACTTGTTGCTCAGTCTCTTGACTGAGTGAATCTACACATATGATAAATTGTATGTAACTGAACACACACACACACACACACAAATCCATACAAGTAGAACTGAAGAAACTTTAATAAGTTGGGTGGATTGTATCAATGTCCCTATCCTGGGTGTGATATTTGTTATAGTGTTGTAAAATTTCATCATTAGGGGGAAATGGGTAAAAGCATACAAGATCTCTCTGTATCTTTTCTTAAAACTGCATGTGAATTGGTAATTATCACAATAAAAAAATTTCAATTAAAAAATGTTAAATGTACACCTGCTATAAGATCTGTCTATGCTTTTGTGATGACTTATAAGTGAATGTTCACAGCAGCTTTGTTTGTAATGGCCCAAGACCAGAAACAAGCCAAGTGTCATCAACAGGTGAATGGATAAACACCTGTGCTATATCCACACCGTGCAATATTATTCATGCATAAAAGGAGTGAAGTGCTGATACGTGCTGTAACACACAAGGATCTTTATGCTAAAGAAGCCAGAGGGGGGGAAAGGAGTATGTACTATAGGATTCCATTATATAAAACTCCAGAAAATGTTGTTAATAACTAATTTACAGTGAAAGAAAGCAGATCAGTGGTTGCCTAGAGGCGGGGAGTACATCCAAGGGCGTGAGAAAACTTCTGGGGTAATGGGCGTGTTCATTGTCCTGGTCGTGACGATAATTTAGTGGCTGTATCCATGTGCCAAGACTTATCATTTTGTACACTGTCAATGTGTCCTGTTTTCCACCTGTCTATAAGGCTGGAAGTAAAAAGAACAAGTGGATGAGTACATGAACGAATGTAAAATTTTTTAAATGGACAAATGAAGAATAAAGGAGTAGCTGATGGTACTGGTAGATTCACGGTTACAATAAACACATGAATGAAAGAGTGAATGAAGGAGCAGGTGACAAACATCCAATCAAAGGCCAGACTTGCAGGCCCACTCTTGGTCCAAGTCCCAAGTCCCAAGTCCCAAGTTCAGACTCAATCACTGTCCCAGGTTTCAGTGGGGTTCCTAAATTTGAGACCACACCTGGTCTGAGAGCCCAAGACATTCAATTCCCCTTCTACAGGCTCCTGGGTTAATAGGCACCTCTTGAGAGATGGGGCCAGGACACTGAAATGCCCTCTTTGCTCTGAAAACTGCAGTCACCCATGTGTCAGAGCAGGAAAGGAGCAGTAATGATACCATTTTTTCCAGCACAGGAGGGCAGCTCAGGGGGTGCAGTCAGTGAACAGTGGATCTGAACATCCTCAGGAAGATCCCAGCCCCCCACAGCAGTCCTACACTGAGATGTAGGGAGCAATTAGCTAGCAAGGTTACATACAACTTATGAAAAGCCTTCGATGGCTGAGGCCTGGTGCCAAGGAGAGGATTCCAGAACAATAGGAGGATGAGGAAAGAGACATAAATAAAGGGAAAGCCCTGTGGGTGAGGGGAAAGCCTGGAGGGGGGACCTGAGGAGGAATCATGATTACCACAAGAAGAGTAGGTTCAGGGAGATGGTCGTGGGGCAGAGCAGCTGAGAGATAGTAACTAGAGGGGTGGGGGTGGGCAGCGTCATCTAGGACAAGGAGCGCTGGACAGAAGAGGCCCCCTGTTTAAAGCCATGTGGCAAACTCCCAGTATTACCTAGAAGTATCCACCAAGCAAGAGGTGAGGGGATTCACCTCCCCAACCTACCTCAACCCAATGCTTGCAGGGATCTGGGAGAGACACAAGACCAGCCTGGGGAGTGAATCCAGGGCTCACTGAGTACGAGGTTACCTTTGTGACAGCTCCAGGAAGATCCAGATTGTGCTAGGAATCGATCAAACCCAATGCTATATCATCCAGCTCTCACAGCTCATTCCAAGAAGCTGCCTGTCCACTGACTTAATCTCCCTGCAGAAGGACAGAAGAGATATGCTAGGAGAAGGAACAAGCCACAGTGGGGGTTTGGGTGGGGGTGCAGATGGGGGGTGCTTGCCCAGGTCCCTTTGGCGGCTCACGTGGCTAGTGCATTCTGGAATGCTGAGCCACAGGGGTGGCAGGGGGACCTCAGGCTTGGGTGGGCCTCTGAGGGTTCCTGAAGATGAATCAGGAGCTCCCTGAAGTCCCTCCCATTCTGGGACCCAGACAAACCTGGTCTTTCCTTCCATGTGGTTCCATTTCCTGGGAGGGAATGGATTGGTCCAGCCTGGGTCAGAGAACTTTAGGCACTTCCTTTACACCCCAGACCTCCAGGATCTGGAACCATCTATGCATCACTGAAGCACTGGTAACAGTCATTTTACAGGAACTCATTGGTTTGGGAATGTGGAAGCAGGAAAAGACCGTAAGCACTACGTAGCCCATCTCCTGCAGACATCCACTCCATCGCGCCTCCAGCCTCAGGAGACCTGACCTCCTGAAGCAGCCCAGGACACACTGACTGAGCAGGATTCCTTACATAGATCTGAAGCTCTCTCTCAGAACCTTCCACAGCCTGAGCTTTCCCACAGAGCCTTTCAAATATGCAGACACTGGCCATATGCCCGTGTCCTGGGCCTGGGTCAGTTTTCCTTCAACAGAAGAGCAAAATGGTCAGCACCCTGTGCCTTCTCTCCTTCTCTCAGGGGCAGTGGGCCATGCACGTTCTCTCAAGGTTCCCAGGCTCGGGGCCACGTTGTTATCCGGGGACTACAATCACCAGCAAGACGATTTCAAGACCACATGTCTTAGTCCAGGTTCTGATTGCAAGTAACCAAAAAGCACAGGAACTCGTGCACACAAATAAAGGTGGGGGGTGAAATGGGGGTGCTCCTGGAATACAAGATAAGTGGGATCCTACAGTCCTCAAGAGGGATGACACCCAAGGACAGAGTGCTGCCAGGAACTGAGCTCACGCCTTCCCCATCTCTCCAGGCCTCCTGGTTGCTGCTCCCTTTTGCCCACCTTATGTTTCTCTCTGCTCTCCTCCTCCCTTCTCTTTTATCTTCTTTTATTTTCTCCTTCTCCCTCTCTCTCTTCCCACCACCTTCTTCTCTCTCAACTCCTGTCTGTCCCAGCACTGGCTTTATACTGAGGGTGCCAACAAAATATATACACATTTTAAGAAATTGAAAACAACTGTATTAAAATTGTAAGACTCAATATATACCAATAACAAAAGATGAATACAAGTCATGTTTGACGTCTGCAATTACAAGAGGTCTCACAGTGGTTGTCATCAGCGTCCAGACACTTCTGATTATGGCAAAATACGGCCTGAGCAATTTCCGAGTCCACTCGTATCGCTGCGCATGCTTCTGCCATTTTCTTTTACTGTCCTGTCTGTCGCGTGGTGATGCTGGCATTCATTTGATCAACGCCATCTTTTCAGTGAATGTCATACTACACACTGCTACTGTAATTCAATTCAACCTCAAAAAGCAATACATAGATACCATCTCTTAAAACGTGCATGCATTTTTTGGGTCCCCCCAGTATTACTTCCCAGCTAAAATTGATCACTGACTGCATAATTCCATTTCCTAGGAAAGAATCTGACTGGTTCAGTCAGGCAGCTTCCTCTCATCTCAGCTATGATGGGGGGCAGCCACACTGTACCGGACTGCTCATATGTGTAGATGTCTGGACGGGGAGAGAATCCCAGGAAGGGGAATGGGCCCAGCATTCATACCAAGAGGTGTTCACCACCATGTGGATTGGATGCCGCTCACCTGAAAACCACCCACACCCACATCCCAATTTTGAGAATTCAACAGTCCCCTCCAGACCCCTGAGCTTGGGACAGTAACTGGATCCTGGTCTCCTAGTGTTTATTCAGTCTATGTCCCATGTAATGAGTGGGATGTAAGCATAACTGTATTTTTCTTGACGACATATCTGGAGCTTGAGCCTATCTCAGGTAAAATCTTTGCTGGCAGAATCTGAAGTTTTAAAGAAGCACTGAGCTGAGGAATATAAAGAAAGCATGGGTGTGGGTGGCTGGGGCACATGGTGGAAGGCCCTGGCTTTGGGGTCAGGCCAGGCTGTACTTAAATGCCAAGGCACTTCACAGGTTCATCTACCCTCGCTGGGCTTCCCATGACAAATTCTTTTATGTCACCGAGATCAACCCAATGATGTAGGCCAAGTACCTTGCACAATGCCTGCCTCTTTGCAAACCTTCAACACCCTGTAGACGTCGGCAGGGGTGATAAAACGTGGACATCAGGAATAATCTCCCTGAGGTGGGACATGCCACCATACAAGGTATGGATCCCACCAGCATTGCTGAAGGTCTAGTGTCCCAGCCCTGTGGCAGGCTCTGGTGGTATGAGGATGAAGGACAGGTGACCCTAGGGGAAATAAGTAGAATAAATGTGATGGTGGAGACATAGTGGCTGGAAGCCCACACCCAGAAGCCAGGCTGCCAAGTGCATGCCATGGCTGTGCCACTTCCTCCCTGTGTGACCTCTGCATGTTCCTTAACATCTCTGGGCCTCTTCCTCCTCTCAACAGAGGGCATAAGGATAGTACCTGCCCTCTAGGGTTGTTATGAGGGTTAAGTGATAAAGTGCTTCAGAGTGTCACACACACACACAGTCTTGGTGATATGTTACTTCAAAAACAGAGAGAGGTATACGAAGGTGGACCCAAAATAAGCCGGGAATTCATTTATTAAAAATTGTGTATTTAATTTAAAGAAAAAAAAAATTGTGTATTTATTCTTACACGTTTAAACTTCAGTCACCTACAACGTACTCTCTGTTTGATGCAATACATCTATCGAGATGCTTTTTGCACTTCTCAGAACAGTTTTGAACTCTTTTTTATGCTTTTTAGTGCTTCTGCCATGTTTTGTTTCACCTCTTTTACATAGGCAAAGCATTTCCCTTGGAAGACTTTGCACCTGGGGAAACAAAAAAAAAAAAAAATGTCAATCGGGGCAAGATCGGGTGAATAGAGAGGGTGGGGCATGGAGGTCATGCTGTTTTTGGTCCAAAACTGCTGAACGCTCAGTGCAGTGTGGGCAGGTGTGCTGTCACGTCACACGTTGTTTGTGTAAATCACCCATCATGAAATGAGCAAAAGCATTGGAAGCGTCTCTAAAAAAATTCACTGAAGCCAAATGCAGCCTCTCACAACAATGGTAGCTGATATACTAGAAGCCTCTACCCCAAGGGGCCTGCCCTCCAAAAAATAATTCTGTTTTAGGGGTGCCCCCTGCCCTGTAGACAGGGTCCATGAGAGCTTAGAGAAGGCAGCAGCAAATGCCAGGGTTGAACAGTTGGCAGAGGGAGCTGCTGGGCGAACTGAGTGGAGAGAGATGAGGAATAGAGGAGCAGTGGGAGAGGCCACAACACAGGACGGGCAGTGGAGGTGGGTCACAGAGCACAGCTGGCCTTTCAGGGGGCAGAAACGAGAGCCAAGGATGACAAGATTCTGTGGATGGTGGTCTGACTTGGGCGTGGGGTAGAGATTTCAGTTTATGACATGCAGGCTGCAGTCCGGAGAAGGCGGTGATAAGGGATGAGCTGCGTGGAAGCAGCACGGCTGGGGATGGAGGAGCCATCAGAGAGCGATAACCGGCTCTGGGGAGTCTGCCCACCCCACTGGACCATGTCCTCCATCCTGGCCAGGACGTGCTGAGGGCCCTCGGGAGGTCCTTGCATGTGCAACTTTTTATAGACCCCATTTATTCTGCCAGGAAATCAGCCCTCAACAGCAACGATGCCCGGGCATGAATCACAGTGTCGGGGGTGTGCAGAAAATGCAGCAAGTCAGCAGTTAGGGGGTAGGGCCCCGGGGTTTTCATTCACAAAGAGATTTTTCAATTTTATTAAAATCAATAAGAGTTTTATTACAGTATAAATGAAATGAGAGCCGGTTGTTTCTAAGACAACAAACCGTGCTGCCCCAGCAGCTGACAGAAGAAGCTCCTACCTGAAGAGACCCTCTCTGACAAGGAGAAGGCTTAAGTCACACGCAGGGTGACAGCTGGCCTGTCAGACCTCAAAAGGAAAGGTCCGCGGCCAAAGAAAACAAGTCTACCCCAAAATTCCCAGCCAAGTGCCACACCCTATACTGTGTGACCTCTCTTTATGTTCTTACAGATTTTTATAGGAAACCTATAAAAATCATGACATCATTGGTGGGGTGAAATTTTCTGTGGAAAACAGAGATGAAGTCAATTTTAGCATTAAGATCAGCTCAGAGCTAAGACCTACAGGAATGAAGGGCACAGATGAAAAGTGTGTGTGGAAGCACTTTGTAAACTGTAAAGCACTGTCACCTACTGTGGTGATTCCTCTATCCTTATAATTATTCATAACCATGGGCACTCAGGCCCTATAGAGTCTTGGAGAAAGGGTAACAGGGGCTGCAAGCTTGGGGTTGATGGTGGAGGCCTGAGAGCAGTCTCCACAGAAATCAGGATGGTGGAGATGATCCATAAATGCACAAGGTATGAAGGAGAGAAGGGGTAAGAGGATTCCAGCCACAGGCCCTTGCACACACACTTCAGCAACTCTGGGAATGGGAGGAACATTGAGGGGTCTCAGAGCCCAGCCTGAAGCTCCTGGCACCTGCAGGCATGAGGTAGGAGGGCCAGGGTGCAGCTCCTCTCAGGGCACAGTCCCAGGGTCTAGGAGCTTGGCTCTCAGAGGTGGCTTGACACCCCAGGGCAGCTGTGGACAGTCGGCTCCTGGCTCCCTGCGTCAGATCACAGGCCCCATCCCTGTGACTCCGAGTAGGCTTCGTTAGGGGTTCTAGAAGTTCTAGATTGGCCCTGGAAATAGCTCTGCTGGTTCTAGGATCATTGGCTCTAGACCCATGTCTGAGATGCCCTGGCAGCCCCAGTCACCAGGCAAAGCTGGTCAGTTTGGGAACCACAGTGATCATTTGTCCAGAAGGCCAGTTAGATCTTCTCACGTGGAGACTGGTGCTGCCCAGGTGGCAGGCACAAAGGCCTCAGTGCCACTGTGAGTGCAGAGGCCTCTGGGTCTGCTGGGAAGCTGCTGGCCTGGTTGTCCACATCCAGGGGCAGGAGACACACTCGTTTCAGAAAAGCCAGGAAGGGCCCAGACCCGAGGAACTGGGCATCCAGGCTGACCCAGGGGACACAAATTCCAGCCCGGGGCGGGGCTGTGGTTGAGAAAGAGACTGCAATGTGGATCGCACAAACCTGACATCAAATCCCTTGATTTTGTCAATTAAAACAACAATAACAACCAAGGCACCAAAAATTCCAACCCTAACAAAATTATTTTCATTTTTATGTATGTATTTCCTTCTGGCCTTTGTCCATATAGAGAAACACATTTTTTCTTTATTGTAATTATAATGTGGGTATGATTTTGTATTCAGGTGGGGGTTTTGGTTCACTTAAAATACCTAGCAGACATTTTTCATGTTTCCACACAACTTTTATGATCAAATGTAATAGTTGCATAAAACAAAATAGTATAGATACCCCCAAATTTACTAAATAACTTCCTTATCACTGGGTATATAAGCTAACTCCAAATTTTTATTATTGAATCATGCTGCATTAAACATCTTCAAAGGGATCATTTTTTTTCCTTCTAGAGGCAAACTAATGGGGCCAAAGGACATAAATATTTTCAACTCACTGCACACTGTTTCCTTAAAGAGTGGTGCTAGTTACCTCACCTCTGAGAATAACCGAGTTTGGCTGCACCCCACCCATCTCTACACCCTCACCCAACCTGGTCAGTTTGTTTTAAGTGTACATTTGGGGCAATGTTTCTTCCTATTTTAATAAGTATCAAATAGCACCTCAAGACTGCTAAATTTTAATTGCTCTGATTACCGGCAAGGCTAAACATTTTCCCAGGTGTCTGTTAGCACACTGGATTGTCCCCATGTGAATAGCCTGCTTAAATGTGTTGCCTACTTATCTATTGGGTTTTAATCTTCTTTCTCTTATAAATTTTAATGAACTCTTCATGTGGCACAGCCCTCAACCCTTTGTGCATTGCCGTTGTAACCACATTTTTTCCGTCTAGTGTTTTCTCATATCATTGCATTTTTTTTAACCATAGAGGAGTTTTTATTTTGTTCTTGCTGTCATCTTTCAGTATGTCCCTTTGCCGTTTCTCTATTGCTTCGGAGCTGAGAGTGGCCTTTCTTTGTAAAGATAATAAATATTGCATTTTGAGCTAACTTCTGTATTTTTTTGAAAAATATTTAGCTCTTTCATCCATCTGTGATCTATTTTGGTATAAAGAAGAGCTCGACATTAAAATTCTTCCATGCTATCTAGTTTCCCGATGTCATTCATTTTTAATTATTTTTCAAATTATTATTTTATAAAGTGTTCTAATGTCGAACAGTTTAGGCCTCGTGACTTGCCCTTTTTTCCTTTCTTTCTTTCTTTCTTTCTTTTTTTTTTTTCTTTAGAATGTCCTTTGAAATCCTCATCTGTTTGTTTTTCCAAAGCCTGTTGAGAAAAATACTATTGGGACTGACTGGAGGTAGGTTATGTTTGCAAATTCACCTAGGGCCTTGAGACATCTTCACAATACCAAGTGTGCTCATCTTAGAATACAGCATGTGTCTACCCCGATCCACCCACAGGGTTTGTAATTGTCTTAAGAAAGGTCAGGCATATTTTATGTTTATTCCTAAGTATTTTAGATCACTTGTTTCTGTTATAAATGGATTTTTTCATTTTATTTTCTAGCTATTGCCAGTATTCGGGACGACCATCAGTTTTTATGTATATAGTTTGCATTCATCTTCCTTTCTAAACTTTTTAATTCATAAATTTTTGCTGACTCTTTTGTATCTTGTATCAAAGGTTCTTGGGTTGTCTCTTTTTTTCCCCAGTTTATTTTATCTTGCCTCACTGAACAAATCAAGTTGAAGTACCTTGAATGTTTTTCAGGAACTCAGTATGGTGTAAATTAACTTGCTAATTAATTATCAGTGTGATAACAAGAATTCATTTTATTCCTAGTGTTGAAATTATTTTTCCAGTGCTGATTTTTGGCTTCAACTAGGTATGCTATATCTATCCCATTGAAGAAACTTTTAATTCTTAAGCTATAATTTTTTAAAAACTGATTGAATGTTATCAAATTATTTTCAGGATTTCAATTAAGATGACTTTAAGTCTTTTATTTTGGACTTCACGTTGAATGAATAATGAAATTTTCACCTGGTGACAGAGCTGGCATTCTAACGCAGGTCTTTGATTTCCAGCTCCCATGTTATTTGATCCAGTCGTCACTTTAGGAAGGCATGTCTTAGCTCACCAAGGCTTAAGCATTGCTTATAGTTGTATAACCAGCAAACACCAGCAGATAGAAGACGTTTTTCAGATAGAATTCTTTCTCCATTTAACCATTGCAAGGCACCTGGGTTTCAATGGCAGTTGCGAAACAAGAATGACTCCTAAAATTTAAAAACTTGTAAAGACCAGAGGATTAATTGAAAATGATTGAGATTTCTCTTTGAAAGAACTAGACCCTTTTGACTAAAATTTAACTGAGACCTAAATACATCTGGCAAAGTAAAGCACCACACATTGCATTCGGATATCCATTGCCAGTTCTCCCTCCCACCGCCAACATGCCATTGGAGGAGAGCCTTCTCCAGCTCCTTCTAGACCCCAGCCTGCTCCCCCACTGACCTCCACCATCCCTCTCTCTGCATCACAGCCGTTTGCCCCCAACACACTCTCCCCAGGCTTCTTTCTTTCTGCTGCACTTGGGGAGACTTGTGTTCTGCTCCAATTAGCCAGAACAGTGAGTTACTACCTCACCAGGATCCAAGCTGAAGATGGAGCCCTGCACAGCACCGGGTCACCTCCTGAGTAATAAATGGCATCCTAGGTAACTGCTATTCAACCCTGCGGTGGGTGGCAGCTCAGGGTGACTGCAATCACCTTCTCACTCCCACCACCCCACCCCTACAAGTTTCCAAAACAGTCCCACAGACACTTCAGCTGAATTGTCAAAACTGTGAGGCAGGTAGACAGGGGTTATTGCTAATATCCCCATTTTACAGATGGAAACTGAGGCACAGAGAGGATGAACAAATTGCCTAAAACTCAGGCCCCTAGGCAATGGCAGTGCAAAATGCCAGAGTCAACTCCACCGTGATTCCAAACCTGAAGTTCTTTTTACCACTTCCCACTGTCTTCCTGCAGGATAATCTCCTCTTCTTTCAAGCTTGAAATAGAGGCTCAAACGTGTACAGTTGAGGGACTTACATGTACATTTGTTTTCAGTAACTGGAAGCTTCCAGATGTGTGGATTCTGCAGGGGCTGCCACAGGCTGGGTAGGGGCAGGGAATCCCTCTGCCGCTTTTTTACGTCTCACAAACACAGAGAATTGGATGCTTGTGGTGACCTAAACGCAGAGCAGAGCAGCAGGTGGGTGCGAGGGCATAGGAGGGGAGGGAGGGGCGGCCTAGGCTTGCCATTGGAAAGGGCTTTGGTTCTGCAGGTGGAAGGTTAGTTTGCTCCACCCTTGGGGTGCTCAGGGGAAGCCAGCAGTTCAGGCAATTTCTGTGGAACATAAAGAACAAACTCAGGGTCCACCCCCTGCTAACCAGGCGCAAATACAGACTCCCCACTGAGGGAGAGAGCGCTCACTCTGTCTTGCCCAGTGAGGAAGGGCTGGGAGTGGGAGGAAAACGCCCGCTGACCTCAGTCTGAGTCAAGGGAAGGCGCAGACTTGGGCCATCCGGGGAGCCATTTGGGTGGAAGTGAACTTGAGCAGGACTATGAGGAAAGAGAAGCATGGAGCAGTGGCAAAATTAAAGAGAAAAGCGTGAACAACAGCACAGAAAGCTGCTGGGGCCAGGACTGTGGACATCAAGGCTCACACTGTGTGGAGTCCTGCAGGTGGCAAATTTACAAAACAACAGCGCAGAGCTGCTCAGTAGACACGCAACCAGCCCACAGTCATACAACCAGGGCTCCCGCCTGCCGGCCCCGGCCTCTCCCAATCACCCCCCAGCGGCTGCATCACTGCATCTGTGGCTCCCCTGGTACTTTAACAAAACAGGTCCAGGGCCCTGAGCTGCCCATAGGCGGCCCAGCATCCCAGAGTGGGTGCTGTCCAGGGAGGCAAGAGACCCTGGGACCCCAAGCGGGGAGGAAGTACAGCTGGACATGGTTTCTACAGATAGAGAGGACAAGCAGAGACTGCAGCCAGCACGTGCAGATGGCATGCCACCTCGCTCCCTGATGAGCAAGTACCAACAGCATTAAAACATGCTCCATGATTTCCCATCTGAAAAAATCTCCATCATGCTCGATCCCCTCTATCCCTAGTCACCACCCCATCTCCCTGCTCCCCTCACAACTAAGTTTGTAAGAGCTATCTACACTCACTCACTTGCTCACTTCCTGCTCAGTGTTACCCCACCTTGACCTAGGCCCCATCCCTCTACCACGGATGGCGGCTTGTCCATGACCCAGAGTCCACACCACCCGCTGCTCACCCTCTGCTTTGTCTTGTCCACATTTCAGGCAGACTTCTCCCTGACCCACAGCCAAAACAGGAACGAGTAAAGTGAATGTTTCCTCCCCTCACGTGACCCCAACTCCTCATTCATTTCTCCCGAGAGTCACTGACCACAGATGGTCCTGGTCACTTCCAGATCCATCTTTCCCTCTAAAGATTCTGCTTATCTTGGCATGCCCCTCCTTCACCCTAGAAAAGAAAAACCCTTCACCGTGTGATTCTGTGAGAGACTTGCAGATTTCTGACATCGGGGCATTCTTTCTATTGCAATGGTCTTCCTTTCTAATGAGAGTCTCCCTCATCTAAGTCCAGATTTGTTTGTTGTTGTTGTTTGTTTGTTTGATCAGGGTCACCAGCCTGTCAGAACTAGGCATACAGTCAGGGAGAGGCCTCTAGGAGATGCCTCACGTCTGCAGATATGAGGGCCAGAAGCACAGTAGACATTCTCCTTGGCTAGCAATGGAAGTAGAGACCCAGCTGGGCCAAAGCACAGACCCAGAAGGAACTGGAAAGCTGATACTCTCACTATTGTGTGGATTTGAAGACTGAGAAGGCGGGGCTCCCCACAAGGACACTTGATAGGTCAATGATGTGACAGAGTCAGGGCTAAATCTCACATTTCCTGATCCCAGTCCTCTTCGGGCTCCTTCCAAGACTCCATCCTCCATGGACATGGAGGCACCAAGGATGGGGGTGGGCACTATGGGGGAGAACACTGCAGGTGGAGACAATTCTCAGGGGAGACAACTCCCACCTCTCCAGGGAAGGGCCGCGGGCAAGCTCTCAGCTGCATGCTATAGCCCCATTCCTGCTGAATTCATGCATTTAGCCATTCTAATTAATGAGCAAACTTTCTTTGCAAAACAGTGTTTAAACACCTCAGGATTAATTTAATCAAATATTTAATAGCCTTGTAATTAATCATCTGAGCTTAATAAATTGGACCTCCATCTCTGGGAGTTGGGTGTATCCCAAAGACTTCTGAACATACATATGTGATGCGGCTTTTTGCAACCAGACTTCCTGCTCCATTTGGAGGCCTGTGGGGTTCCCCTGCTCCCTGTCCCCAGCAAACAGCCTGAGCTCAGCTCTCTGGGGCCTTGGAGGCACAGCCTTTCCTGGGAAAAGCTGACAAGCTAGAGGGGCAGCAGTGGTAACTACATCACTCTAGGACTGGGAAGGCTGAATAAGCTGGACAGCTAGCTGCAAGATGGTCCCACTGCCTGAACTGTGGGCCTTTGAGCATGCCACATCCCTCTGCAAGCCTCAACATCTCCATCTGTGAAATGGGAGAGTTCCTAATCTGTCAGTGTCCTCGCATTCTGGACGGGTCCGAAAGAGATCTCAAAAAGGGGTAAAAGGCCTTTGTAAAGTCTTACACACCAGTGGGGAAGACACTGTGTCCCCCGGTACTGGAACCCCCTCCCCACTCTCCTCAGAGTCCTCTAAGCATCAAGCTCTGCAGGCAACTTGAGAAGTGACCCCGCCCCAAAGGCTCCATCCCCGGCCTGCAGCGATGCAGGATGGCAGTGACCCACCATCAGGGAACATCCAAGGCATGGAATGGTGACCTAGAAAATCCCCAGGTCAGCTGGCAGGAGCCTCAGAGGTCCAAGAGTGAGAGGACCCTAATTCTCAGGCTTGTCCTTGTCCAAGGATGCTGGGTGGAGGACTGGAGCATCCATGAGCTGCCAGGACAGACAAAGTCCCTGAGGATAGAGATCTAATACTAGTTGGCAGCGAGCCCCACTGACGTGCCAGGCCCGGGGCTATGACTGCACACCTGGCCATTATTCTTTAAGTCTGTCTAATAAGCCCTCGGTAAGGCCAAGCTGGATCATTGCCTTCATCCTGCCCTACCTATCTCGTAAATGAGGAAATAGAGAACCAATGGGCCTAAGTAACTTGCCCAAAGTCTCAGAGCAAATAAGCGATGAAGACAAGATCTGGCTGCAGGGATATGTTCTAAAACCTGCACCGTCCCATCTCCTGGGAGAGATGGAAGTTCTCATAGGGTCGGACGAGATAAGCCCTTGGCTGGCGGACACATGCAGACAGTGGGCAGCCAGGCAGCACCGGCGCTGCTCTGATAGGACCCCTGCTGCTGGCTGTGGGAGAATGAACCAGCTTCTTCCAAGAACCTAGTGGGACCACCAGAGGAAGACAGAGAGCTGCCGTAACTCACTCCATGGGCTGGGTGAATTTCCGTCTGTCTCTGGGCCAAAGAAAATGTCAGATTCTTAACTCTTCAGGACTGCCTTCCTCTGACCAGGGGGCACACAAGCTCTCTGGAGTGACATCTGTTAGGAGGGAGTTAGCCCCAGACAGACACAACCTCTGACCCAACATCCTAACTTTCAGTTACATGGCAGCAGACGATTGATTAACTCCAGCCTGATGCAGGCGCTGCCACGCCAGCCACATGCCTTCCCGGAGTTATTTATGCCACCCCATCAGCTCAGGGACAAGCAGGCTTCATAGAGCCATCATGGCCTAAGAACTCAGTGAAATTAATGTACCTGTGACAGAAATACACATGGAGCCTGAGCCACCTTCATGTAATTAAAAAGGAGGAGAGGGAAGGGGAATTCCAGGCTCCCGGTTAAAGAGAGGCTTCTGGTAACAGAAGTACCCAGAATTCATCTCTCCGTCCTCATCTGCACAGCCCATGTCCTGATCTTGTTCTCATTGTCTCATTAAACCATTGACACAGTCCCCTCCCTGAACCCGCAGCTTCTACGCTCACCCCAATCATTCACCCTTCCTGAAGTTTTAGGAGCCGGGACAGAGCACAAAGCAGCAAAGGCTCCTTGAGTGGATCAATACAAGGCAGGGATGGAGCCACACTTCCAGTTTTAGACAGTGCTTCGAAGACCCTTTTCTGATAAGTACCTTTAAGAGTGGAGCAATATGAACTTGGCATTGAGATCAAGAGCCCTGGCTATAAAATCAAGTGGAGCTGCATTCAAGTTTAAGCCCTTAGTATTTGTAATGGCAAAACACAGGAAGCAAATCAAGCCGAGGGACTGGGAGAAAAAAATATCATGTGTCCACACCACAGACTGTTATGCAGCTGTGAAAGAATGGGGATTGCATCTTTCTACTGCTGCAGAGTAATCTTGAGGATATGTTCTTAAGTTAAAAACAAAGCAAGAGGGAAAAGTCAAGGTACTAAGCTAAAAGATAAAAAATATTCATGGTTTATATAAGAAAGCAAGAAAATAAAAAGATATGCCCATTTGCTTTTTTTTAATAAAAGCATAGATCATGAAACGTTTTAAAGTTCCCCCATGGGAATGGGACCAGATAGGGTGACGGAGGAGAGAGAAGAGGTAAGGGTCGTCTTCTTTGGATATATGTTGTTTTATTGTTTTTGCTTGGGAAAGAACCACGTGAATATCTTACCTAATTATACCAAAAAGTGATAAAACAAAATTAAATCTTAAGACGTAATCCCTAAGAATAGAAAATGGAGCCTGGCCACGTGTCCCATTAGTGACGTGTTCACCGAGAGCGGAAGTCACCCAATGACTTTGAATGAACAGCCCGAATGGGATGTAACCTGCAGACTTGATAGAAATGCAAATAAACCTTTTCAGCCATCCTAATAGTGGTGGGGGTGTTGGTATTGTGATACAAAGACTGGTGTGTGTGTGTGTGTGTGAGCACCTTGCTGAAAAGTAAAATTTAACTTGCATGACAAGCTGGAAACTCAGTCACAGCACGAAACTGGGATAACCATGGGCCTCCCTTGTTTGTTTCCCATCTTTCAGGGGCCCAGGGATCGCTATGGTTAACTGCTTAATGTCCACTACCAATTGCCTTTGTGTTGCTATTGTTTTAGGCAGGAGAGTAAATCTGATCCCTGTCGTTCCATCTTGGCTGGAAGCTGAAGTCGAAGAATTAAAATTTTAATTTTAGTTAACTTACATTTAAACAGCCACCTGTGGCTAGTGGTGCCACATTGAATAGCTCACACCACACATCCAACCAAAAAGAGGGAGGTAGCAAAGGCACTTCTGTTCAAGCCCCAGAATCCACCCCCAGCCCCTGCTGTCTCTCTTATTCCGAACAGGGAGGGAGAAGCCTAAGTGCTGTGCCCACATGCCCAGAGCTCTGTGCAGGGCCGGAGTGTGGGGTGTGGGGGGTCGCGCATGAGCTGCCCCTGCTCTAAAAGCAAGGCGTTGTATTAGTCTGCTGGGGCTGCCATAACCAAGTACCATGGACCAGGTGACTTAACCAACAGAAATTGACTTCCATGTCTCAGTTCTGGAGGGTAAATAGTCCAAAATGAAGGTGTCGGCAGGCTGGGCTCCCTCTCAGGGCCACGAGGGAAGGCTCTGTCCCAGGCTTCTTCCTGTGCTTGTAGATGGCTGTCTTCTCTTTATGTCTTGTCACATCATCTCCCCTGTGTGTGTGTCTCTCTGTCCAAATTTCCTCTTTCTTTTTTATAAGGACACCCATCATACTGGATTAGGACCCACCCTGACAACCTCATTTAACTTGATTATATTTGTAAAGACTCGATTTCCAAATATGGTCACATTCTGAGGTACAGGGGGTAAGGACTCCAATACACACAGATGCACACACACACACACACACACACACACACTACTGGGGGGTGTGGGAAGGGACACAATTCAACTCATAGTTTTTATTTCCGTTTTGATTGCATTCGTTCTCTGTGTGGCTCCTTCTGGAAGCACTTGGATAGCAGGGGTGTATGTCAGGTATGATCAAGTCCCCTGGTTCCCAGCCAGAATATACCAAAATGGCACCCAAGCCTCAACTCCCCTCAGAACAACCTCAGGACAGGTGCTTTGCATGAGGGAGTTTTCAGCCAGCAGGCCTGCTGATTCTCTATCTCCAAGTGTCACCTCTGCATCAACCATTCCCTCTTCCAACCAAAAAGATGACCTTCACTCCTCTAGGCTCCCCATTCTCCCTGCTGAAACTCCCTAACTCACTCATTCATTTATTCATTCCTTTACTCAACAACAGTCTTTACTGAGCATGTGCCCTAACAGCCCAGTGTGGGGCACAGGGACACAGCAATGGACAAGGCACGGAGTCTGCCTGGAAGGGATCTCAGCCTAGTGGCCAAGATAGTTAGAAAAATGGGAAATTCCAAGGCAGCATGGCAAGGTCTAAGACAGGGGAGTGCAAGGGCTCTGGGAGCACAGAGGGGGTCCCTAGGCAGTGGGTGTGCAGACAAAGGAGCCCTGCCTGCTCCTATTCATGCCAAATCCCTCCTCATTGGCCAATGGCATTCTCCAAAATTAATGCAATGAAGGGTCCTCTCAATAAAGAGAAAGTTCAAGGGAAGCCAAAAGTGTCCCCAGTGCAGTCGGGGCTTTGATTTTGGTCTTAATGGCAGAGGTCCCCGCTCCCCTGATTAGCCAAGCATATATCTTTTATTATTTTTCACAAAAAGAAGAAACTCAGTGGTCCATGGGCTGCAGACCAGAAAAATCCTGGAAAAATTCTAATCTCTAAACTTGGAGTAGGCACACTATGGCTACCAGACCGAATTTGGCCCACTGCCTGTCTTTACAAAATAAATTTTTATTGTAACAGCCATGCCCATTAATTTACATTTGTCTGTGGCTTCTTTTGGACTACAATGGCAGAGATGAATAGCTGTGACAGAGATCGTGCAGCCTGCAAAGCCTAGATTACTTACTCTGCCCCTTCACAGAAAACACTTGCCTGCCCTGCTTTAAACCATGGGAACCGCACAGCTGAAGTCACCTCCAAAGATTTTATGCCACGACCCGGACCCCTAAGCATGGCCAGACAGCCATCCAGTGAGGAGGTGACAGATATGTCCTGAGTGAGCTCTGGTTTGATCTTTGTTGCTGATGACTGTAGGTAAGCCAGTCCCTTCTCTGAGCCTCTGAGGGGAAATGAGTGGATTCTATGGTTTCTACTGGCTCTGAGCCACTGTGTTGGAGTGTAAGCTGCTCTTTATCCTGTAAGAGCCTCTGTGACCCTGCAGGTGAGCTCTGTGCTCTCCAAGAGGCCTTGTGACTACTCGAGCAAGCCCAGAGAAGGAAGCCATGAGAATCATTAGGGCAGCCAAGGCTCAGGCAGCCTAATTTATTTTCCTAAGAGGGTGCCCTTTGGCATGGCATTTGGCACTGCAAATGAACACCATGTGTACCCAGCAACAAAACATCTGGATGAAAAATGAAAAACAAAGCCACTGTCTTGTCTAGTCAATCTAACATTCGGGAATTTCTAAATAAGCTTATGCTGAGACAGTGCAAGACTGTGATTGGGAAGGTGGAGCTCCTTTGAGGCTCTGCCATTTTTAATCAGGTTGCCTTGGGCAAGTCATTAACCTCTTGAGTCTCGATTTTTCTCACCTTCAAAGAGGATATTGAGATCTTCCACCTGGGATCATTGGAAGGACTAAATGAAATGATGGGCTAAAACAGATATTATAGAGTATAGCACATAAACATTCTTCCAAACACTATTAGCTCACCTGCACTTTTGCACAGAAATTCATCATTTGCATAGTTTTCACAAAGACTAACTCATTGGATAGATAAGAAATGAGAGCCCAGAGAAGCTCAATGACTTACCCAAGGACACTCAGATTGTAAGTGGCTAAACTGGGGTTCAAACCCAGAGTTTCTGATTGCTGTTTCAATGTTCTTCATGATGTGACAGCACACAGGCACATGAGCAGCTCAGTTGTCGTCACTTGTGTTTTTGTTTTCACACATACCATTCATTTTAACATTGAGCAGTAGTCCAGTGCATGAAATAGTGGATGAGTCGTTGTCTAGTGTGTTAATCTACTTTCCTGTTGATGAATATTCAGAGTGGTTTCTACTTGATGCTATTGCAAACAATGTTGGGACAACCACGTTTGGGCATGACTCTTCATGTGCACATATACATTTTTTTTCTATAGAACACATGCCTAGAAATGGAAATGCTAGGTTGAGAAGATAGGAAGGTGAGAAAAAGGAAAAAATAGTGGTATTTCTCCTTCACACTCTGTTGTGGGTAGAAACTCCAGAAATGGCTGACCCCCTCTGCCTCCCAGCTTCAGACAGCCCCTCCTACATCCCCTGCTCCACTGGGTGGCCCTGGATCCTGGACTCTGGTCACACCACCTCCTTCCTCTGTCCCTGCAGCCCTAGGGACAATAGGGGCTCCATGCCTTGACTCATCTCTGGGTCCCCTCACCTTTCCCTGGTGCTCTTCATATACCTTCTAGTGCATTCCCTGTATTAAAGTCCCTTTATTAATATCCACCTGATACAGATTTTGTTTTCTTAACTTAACCCTGACTGATACATAGGCCACAGAGAGGAGTTTGGATGTTTGTCCAAGTGTCAAGAATTTTATGTAGAGGTGTGTCATGATTTAGTTTATGGCCTAAAACCATTAAGTTGGCCACTGCATGGAGGTTACTTGAAGGAGGGCAGGAGCAGAAACACGGTACTCATTAGAGGCTGGTCCACCAGTGGCTTGTGTAAGAGTGGTAGCAGGGGATGGAGGAAACACAGGTACCCACTGTGTATGTTAGTGGTAGATGTGAGAGAGAGAAGGAGATGAGGCAGGAATGAAACTGATTTCTGGCTTTATTAACTGGGTGCTAGTGCTGCTATTTGCTATGGAGGGAAAGACAGGATGTCCCTTACCCATGGAGTCCTGAAACTATGAGAATTTTCCTTCACTAAGCACCTACTCTATGCCAGGAGTGTTCCTATCTTACCCGCAGGGAGGTATAAATACTGCATTGAAAGGCAACTTTGTAAACCTCACCAGACTTAGGAGAAATCACGGCAGCAGAGGGGAGCAGGGACCACAGCAAGGGAACTTCTGTGCCTAGCATCTCTCTTCTGTGCTGTTCTAAGGGCGAGATGCCCAACGCTCACTGGCTCAGCTGTGAGCCAGTGACAGCAAAAACAGTACCAGACACCCCACTGCACACCTACCGGGTAGCAGGCCCTACGCAGGCTGTGTCATAGACCTTCTCTCTAATTCTTGGCAGTGGGAGTCAGCAATCCTAATGTGATTTCCAGAGTTGGGACCAGTGGAAACCCACTTTGGTCTTATACATTGTTATTTCTGAAGGCCCCACCCGGTGGGACCATTACATCATGTTGACAATATAAATTAGACTGATTAGGGGCTGACAACATCATTAGGAATGATATACTATTTAGTAGCTGGCATTATTGCCTGTTCAATTTGTACATGACAAACAGCTTTCTATCTCTGCCCAGTGACACTTTGGCGCCAACCCAAATCACAGGAAGTGCTGTGGTGTGAACCAAAGGCCCATCATTTACTGCCCCCGGAGGTCACTCAACCCCTTCCAGTCTTTGATGAAGTTGTGAAGTGGAAATAGATGAGAGTGAGAAAAGCTTATCTTTCTCCTCTTGGGGACTCAGGGATCCTCCCCAGCCCCAACTCCCCTGTAGAGAAGCCATTGTTTTACATGGGAAAGATACTCAATTTTGTACTAAAAGTCTAGTCCTTTAGTCTGACTAGCCTCTTGACCACAAAAGTCATTTTTTCTGCCTAAGCCTCAGTGCTCTCTCATATAAAAAAGAGAATTGAAGTTATTCAACCTATCTGTATCATGGAGGGTTTTGTGCAGATTGAATGAGCCAGTGGATATGAAAACACCATGTATCAGTCAGCTCTTGCTGCGTAACGATCAACTACAAAAATCTCAGTGTCACA
Organism: Lyroderma lyra; assembly: GCA_004026885.1. Taxonomy (NCBI): domain Eukaryota; kingdom Metazoa; phylum Chordata; class Mammalia; order Chiroptera; family Megadermatidae; genus Lyroderma; species Lyroderma lyra. The sequence continues at coordinate 31,309 of PVJL010007306.1, read as the reverse complement.
GAATAACAAGCATTTATTTTATTCACCTATCTGTAGGTAAGGTAAGTTTTTCTGATCTTTCCTGGCCTGAGCAGTTCTGTTTTAGACTGTGGGTTTGGCTAGAATTGGTTACTTGCCACCAACTGGGCTCTGGTCTATTGCTTGTAAGTTCATTCTGGAGCCCAGGATAAAGGAGAAGCATGTACCTGGGAGAAGCTGTCCTCATGGCAATGACAGAGGTACAAGAGGGCAAGTCCCACTGCACCAGTGCTTGCATCGAGTCTGTTACTATTCCAAAGTGAATCACATGGCTGAGCCCAGAGCTAAGGAGTGAGGAAATAAACTTCCATGAAGGTGAGGAAGAGGGGATGGATACTGTTAACAATAATCTGATCTACCACACACACATCCTGTACACAGGTAAGAAAATACTCTTTCTTGTTATTCCCCAACCTCACCGAGGACCGGGAATCCAAACATTCTGTTTTCTACCTTTTGCTCTGGCATCACGGCAACTAGTTGGGCTTTGGTTAATCAATCCAACTGACTACTAAAGCACTGGGTTCACTGGCTATTTGGTCATGTCCAATGAAACCTACCTGTAGAGGTGTGCTGGGTCCTCTGAGTTCTCTCTGTACCATGTGATGGGCTAAGAAGGAGCCAACTCCAGCCCTTGTGGAAGGTAGGTCACCCAAGGAGAGCTTGCTTTCTTATTCCTAATTTGTTCCTGCTCAACTTCCTCAACCTGGGAGTAAATAACAACCACCAATAACGTTCACACAGACCTTTGAAGGTAACCAGTGCTCCCATAGATGCAATCCATTTTTCATCTTTAAATAGCCCTTAATCATGGCCATTTTGTGGTAAGGAAACTGGGATTCAGAGAGCCTCCCACATGCCCTAGGTCACACCAAGAAGGACTGGGAAGCCCAGAATGTGGACAGGTTTCTTACTGACCATGTGCTGATCCCACAACACTCCCTTAATGTAAGGTCAACCCCCTGTGACAGCCTACTGACCACATCCACAATGGTTCCATTTCTACTGTTGACATGAACAGAAATTTCTCACTAAACTTTAATTTGGCAAATTTCAGTCTTTGTAAGCAGTTAATTCAATGATGACACAGCCCAGCTACTCAGCAGTTGCTCTAGCTATTTCTGTACAGCCAGCCCCCCAGATAACAAAGAATGCTCCAGCATTTCAGCCTGTTTTAAATTCGCATTCTTTCATTATTATGTCAAGGAAAGTCATTATGTGACTAAAGAAAATGCTTCCTGTCTAGAAAACTAAAATGCAATCTTGTGTAGTGGATTAGCATTTTCTGTCCGTTATTAAATGGGGAGATTTTTAAGGAGCATAATTTCTGAATGATGTGCTTTGATGATTATTTAACCATGTTGGCTGGTAATAACTATTTATCTAGCCCAGAGCAATGTCATTCAACAGACCCATTGTCATGTTCCATGGACCCCCTCAAAGGATTCTGCCAGAAACCAGACCCCCAGAATCCTCTGGGGCAGGGCAGGGGGTAAAGGAAAATGGGAGTGAGTTTCTTGAGTCAGCATTGACTTGCCTTTATGAATAAGGAATTGATGAACTTCCTGCAAGAGAGAGAGAGGGAGAGAGAGACAGACAGAGACAGAGACAGAGATAGACACACAGACAGAGAGACTGATTTAATACAGACCTGTTAACCAGGTTAAGCCAGTGAGGCTGTAAGCTTTCAAGAGCAAGGATAATATCTTATTCACCATGGATGGAACTTACCTACCACCACAGCTTTGAGACTGATTGTCACAAGCACTAGTAAGAGAGCAAAGTCGCACAGTGGTAGATGCAGTTGGCCACTGAGATGTAGGCTCTATCTGTTTATTGTCTGTTATGTCCCCTGCTTTGTCTTCAGCTCCTAGACCAATACCTGGCACAGAGGTGGCACTCAACAAATCCTTAGAGAGTCGCACTGAATCTGCACTGAGTGTGGACAGTAAAGTGTCTCTAAGACAAAGTAACTGGGGCCCATCTTGGGGAGGAGGCCAGGAGAAAGGAGGAGCCTTGGGATGACACACAGGGTGGGAAATTTGATGTTTTTTTGCTGAAAAAGAGAAGGCCTGGGGTCAAGATGACTGCTCTGAACCCCTAAATGGGCACTCTGGGGCAGGAATGGCCCTATACTGGGCAGCTTGGGAACGGGGGAGATTGTTGCTGGTAGGCAACGTTTGAGGGGAAGCGGAAAGAAATTATTAAGGTATCTGTCAAAGAAGGAATGACTTTCCATAAGAGTTAGTGAGCCCCGTGTCTCAGGAGAGATTTGACTTTGGGAAGAACGTTGGAGAGCGAAGCATCACATCAGACAGAAGGTTGAAGTAGGTAACCTTTCAAGTCCTGTGAGAGTCTATGACTCATCATCCATATTTGATTTATGTGCTTCTGCTGGTTCAGAGAAAGCTGAATTAGGTCCCCTGGGTTAAGAAGAGACGTTGAATTTGACCTTGAAGACCCTGAGATGGAGATAACTACAGTTAGAACAGTACATGAATAATCACATGCAGCAGTGCTTGGTGGAATAATATGTGTCACAGGTACACAGGGGTTAGAGGCCAAGGCTACTGTACTCTGGAGACTCCTGGGGAAGTCCAGGGAGACCAGAGCAACCAGAGAGGCCTCCCTGGACGTGGTTGGGTTGAGAAACTGGACCATTCAGGGAGCACTGAGGAGGTGAGACCCAAGGGCCAGTAACTGAGCAGATGGTGTGGAACTGGAGGATCAGAGCCCTGACCCACAGAGAGGGGGTGAAGGACACAGGAGCTGGAAGACCCGAGTAATGCAAGTACTTGGGGAAGAGAGCAATCTCTCCAGGGGTGAGAACTGAGACTAGGGAGCAGAAAACAGACGGCAATCCCAGGACAAAGCAGACCGTGCTTGGTTTATTTATGAGGAAGCGCCAGAGAGTTTTCACATTTGAGCGGTGATAGGGACAGTCATGGTTTCTGACAGACAGAAAGCGGGAAGGGCTCTAGAAGCAGACAGTCTTGGTCTGAAGTCCTAAGATGTGTGGTCTCGGCTGAACCTCTGAGCCTTACTGTTCCTCAACTGTAAAATAGGGCTAAAACATGTCTCTAGTCCTCTGAGGACTGGTGGGAAGATGAGCTGAGGTCACAGATGTTAGCACGATTGGCAGCCCTCAATTGCCCTGCACACATAGGGGCAGCCACAAATGGCACGGTTTGCAGTCTCCAAATTGGAGAACAACAGGGATTTCTGCAACTTCTTCTGCAGCTCTGCTCTCCTTCCCTCATCCCTACATCCAATCCATCTGATTGTCCTGCTAGCCTTACCTCCCACACATGTCTCCAATATGTCCCCTTTTCATCAAACCCTCTTGACACGCTGTCCATACCAGCATCCTCTCAGTAATGCAGCATCTTCCTGACGTGTCATCTTGGCTTTTTCAGACCCATTCCCTACAAAGTGGCCAGACAGCTATTTCCAAAGCATAAATCAAGGTATGTTTGTCTTCTTAAAACCCTCCAGTGGCTTCCCAATGAATGCAGAATAAAAACTAAACTCCCAAGTGGTAGCCAGATTGCACTGGGTTGAGGTGTGAATAGAATTTAGGACATGAAGACAACGAGTGCAAAAATACTTGCAAGAAGCAGGGCTGGGAAGAAGTTCCCTGGTGGTGTAATGGCTAGGCTTCAGCGCTCTTAATGCTGTGGCCTGGGTTCGAGTCCCAACCAGGGAACTACCCAAAAAAAAAAAAAGCAGGGCTGGGAAAAGGAGGGAGAGCTGCAAATGGGCAGGCTGTCAGGAAAGTGCTGTTAGTTTAGAAGGGATTGACTTACACACACCCCTGTGGGGGGCAGGGGAGCCTCACTGAGGTAACCGATGGCTCCTGGTCAACTCAGGAGAAGAAACTTTGAGCTCATTTATGTAGTTTGTGATGGCATTTCTGCCCCAGATGAGCCTATTTTTGTCTACTCAAAAGATAAAATAAAATAGAGCTTCCCACTAAAGCCCATGAGACCCTCAGGTAGCTTGCTCTGCCACCTCTTCAGCCCCACCATATGATGTCCCTCTGCTCACTGACCACCAGACCAGTCACAGAAGAGCTTGTCAATACATAGATCCTAGGTCCTCCTCTTATTTCCCCTCCTCCTCTGCCCACCTCTATGCCCTTCCTTCCCGAACATTCAGTCCTAAAGCCATTAGGTGCGTCGGAGCCAGGTCAGCATCTGCAGTGAAGGCGAGTGCAGCTGTGGAGGCCCAGAGCAGGTGGACAAGGATGATGACACCAGGGGCGGCCTCACACAGGGCATCAGAGTCCTAACAGGATGAAGAGGCCATCTACAAGGCACAGAATGAGGCAATAAGCATTGTCACCACGCAGGTGGGGTGAGGAGGGTGCCACCCCAGAGAGGCACCCTTGCATGAAGGACAGAGCCAGACTGGCTGAAAAGGACATCATGTGAGGGAGGGAGTGACAGGGGCACCCACTGAGAGGGCAGCCTTGTATGCGCAGGCTGGGCCCAAGCAAGGTGAGAAGGGTATCTCTACAGATGGGTGACTGACGTGGGGTGTCAGAGCCCAGGTGGGGTTGACGGCATCTACGTAGGGGTAGGGTAGCAACCTGAAAGGACAATTCAGAGCCCAAGCAGGATAAGAGGGCCCCATTGGGGAGGGGAATGAGGGGAGAAGGTGGCAGCCAAGGTGGAAGGTCACATTCAGGAGGATTGAACAAGTAAATATTAAGAATGTTAAAAGCCAGGTGTTATGCATTAAATTGTGTCTCCTCTCCCCTCAAATTCACATGTTGACATCCTAACCCCCAATACATCATAACGTGATCTTACTTGTAAAGAGGGGGTTGTTGCAGATATAACTATTTAAGATGAGGTTACACTGGAACTGGAGTGGGCCCCTAATTCAGTGTAATTGATGTCCTTATAAGAATGGGAATTTCAACACAGACACACACAGAAGAAGGACATGAAGGCAGAGATCAAGGTGACACATCTACAAGCCAAAACACACCAAGGATTGCTGGAGAACCTCCAGAACTAGGGGAGAGGCATGGGACAGATTCTCCCTCACAGCCAACAGATGGAGCCACCCTGCTGACACCTTGATCTTGGACTTCCAGCCTCTAGAACTGTGAGACAGCACAACTCTGTTTTAAGACGCCCAGTCTGTGGTACTTTGTTACAATAGCTCCAGGAAACGAATACACTGTGTTTGTTATTACTGGGGAAGGACGTTATGAACATCAAAAGGGAGAAAAGTAGAATGAATCTTGCAGTGTTAAATTTGAATTGAGTGCATCTATGTGAACTCACGGTGTCCAATATTTAGAAATAGATATAGAAATAAATGCAGATGTAATGTGTGAATGTAAGTGTATGCATAACATATAATAATGTACTATATATGTGTGTGTATGCATATACGTATATACAAGCATTAGCTATAATATGCAATACATACTAATATATGATCTTACATAGGCTTCTTTGCTGTGCCTTCTGAGAAAGCCTGAAAGCAGTGACACTCCAATAATAAGAATCCTTCCTCTTCTACGTTTAAGGACCCCGTGATTACATTGGGCCTCCTGAGGTACCAGGATATCTCGCATCTAGATCTTGGCTTCTAAACACCATTTTCAACTAAAATAAGAAGGGGATATTTGGAGAAATGGTCTATCCCAGGCCTGGGGCAGGAAAGGCACAAGATGAACCCAGACTATCCTGTGCCAAAAGCAAGGAAGTGCTTAAAGAATGATGGCAACATGCCAAAAGGACACAAAGGGCTCCTACTGGTGAAATATGAGATCATTTGAGTATCAACTTAAACAGCTGTAGTAATGGATTTGAACTCAGTGAATAAAAGGGGAAACCATGAGTTCACCTAGATACGTCCCTATAAATGCATAAACTGAAACTCGGATGCAGAATAAAGTAATTGCATAATTTCAAGACACCTTCCTGCAAAACACCTCCATATTACAAAAAGTAATGTTATCATGGAGAGGTGTGTCAGGCACCATCCTAATTAAGTGATCAAAGTGATCGTCTCCAGTGATGGCACAAACTGAAGTCACATGCCATCAGATAGGATGCAAGAAGACTGCAGCATCACTTCTGTGCTATTCCTGCCAACCATGCACAAACTGAATTTAATCACAAGGAGGCATCAGACCAACCCAAAATAACTTCCTTGTAATCTTCAGAAGTGTCAAGGTCTTAAAAGTCATGGAGAAACTGAGGAGTTTTCCAGACTAAAGGAGACTAGAGAACAAACTGCAGCACATGGTTCTGAAATAAATCTTTTCGCTACAAAATACATTATTGAAACACCTGGAGAAATTTGAATGGGTTCTCAGATTAAATGCTTAATGTCTCACTGTTCATCTCCTAATTTTGATGTTACATTTTGATTGTGTAAGAGAACGTCTTTATTTATATTAAACATACATTAAAGTATGGGCAGGTGATAAGGCATCAGGTCAGCACTTTGCTCTTAAATGGTTAAAAAAAAGAACAGAAATTTTTACCCTGCACTTGTAACTTTTCTGTAAATGTGATTATAGCAAGGGAAAAAAGAGGTTTATCAAAAGCAGATTCCTGGACAACATACACCCCTAGGGGTTCTGATTTAATAAGTCTTGGATGGCACCAGGGCATTTGCATTTCTAACCACTCCCCAGGTGCTACCGAAGCTACTGGCCCGTGGACCACACTTGGAGTAGCAAGGCTATATACACTGACCATCTCTCTGTTCCTGGAGTCACCAACTCATCATTGTAGGTATTTTGCTCCATGCCCTCTACCTGGAAGCTTTGCTCTCAGATCTTTCAAAATTAGCTTCCTTATGGTATTCAGGTCTAAGTCCAATGTCATGTTCTCAGGAATACCTTCCTTCCGGAGGCTCTAGGGGAAAATCTGTTACCTTACCCTTTCCAGATTCTAGAGGCTGTGAAAGCTGTCCTGTCCACATTCCTTAGCTCATGGCTCCTTCTCCATCTTCAAATGCAGCATTGATGCCTTTCTCTGTGCCTTTCTTCTGTGGTCATTTCTTCCTCCAAAAGACTCTTCTACAGTCTTCTACTTCTAAGGATCCTTGTGATTACATTGGGCCTACCCAGACATTCAGGATAATCTCCTTATGTTCAGGTGAGCTGATTAAGGATTTTAATTACATCTGAAACCTTAATTCTTCTTTGCTATGTAACCTGATATATTCCCAGGTTCTGGGAATTAGGATGTGGACATCTTTAGGGGGCTGTTATTCTGCCTACCACAGCATCTGAACATTTATCATCACCTGAAATTACTTGCTGAGATTACCTTATTATTATGCTTATTTGTATCCTTGTTTGTTAAACAAGTCTCTGCATGAAATATCAAGTAGGTCTTAAAGATTTGGCAACCACACTTTCTGGGTTTAAATTCTGGCTTTTATGTAGGCTAAAATGCAATATATGATTACTTTCCTTCTCTGAGACTCAATTTTTTCATTTGTAAAATGAGAATAATAATTTTACCTTCCTTATAGGGTTTTCTTTATGATTAAAAGAAGGCATGAGTCTTTAGCCTACTATCTGATACATAGTATATACTAAATAAACTATAATTGATATATTATTAATCTGGGTGAAATTCCTCTTAAAGAAGTGCGAGTAGTATTGTCTCATTCAGCAACTGAGAAGTTTCCTGTCACCAGTTACCTCTCTCTTTACAAAAAAAAAAAAAAAAAAAAGGTTCTCTTCTAAGGTAAAACTTCCCATCCCTGACCTCTTCTGTATTAGTTTCCCAGGGCTGCTATAACAAATGGTCACAAACTTAGTAGCTTCAAACGATGCCAATTTATTCACTTATCATTCTGGAGACCATACATCGAAAATGAGTCTTTAGGGGCTAAATCAAGGTGTCAGCAGAGATGATTCCTTCTGGAGGCTCTAGGAGAGAATCTGTTCTTTGCCTCTTTCTGCATTCCTTGGCTCCTGGACTACAATCTGCTGCCATCACCACATTACTTTCTCCTTTACTCACTTTAGTCTCTTGCCTCTCTCTTATAAGGACTCCTGTGATTATATTGGGGTCACCCATCGAGTGCAGAATAACCTCCTCATCTCAAGATTCTCAATCGAATCACATCTGCAAAGTCCCCTTTGCCATATAAAGTAACATACTTCCAGGCTCCAGAGATTAAGATGTCAGTCTCTTTGAGGGGAGGTGAAATTATTCAGCACCTTCCTTGAACCAGCTTTTCAAGATAGAAAGAAATTTTGAGGTCATCTGGTTCAACACTGCTCCTCACAGCTTTCTCTTATACTCAGAAATGAGCTGTTTGTGGAAGGGTAAGATCCTTCACCCCTCTCTAAGTTTCCTTACCTCTGAAATGAACAGAGCAGTACCTGCAGTGAAGCAGTTACATGCAAAACATATTTCACAGGGGCAGAATACATGGGAATTGTGTTTGCATTTCCTCCTTTATGCTGTTAGGAGTCTGAGGTCTCAGGCAAGACTGAGCATGGCCTCTTCCCCAGACAAAGCACTGGCCACTTGCTACTCCTCATCTTCCTTTCTCCACAGGGTCTCCATGACAGCAAGATTCTATTTTCAGCTTTTCTGAGACATTTTGACCCAAAAATAATATGATAGAGTTGATAGTAAAGCTCCACTTTTACTCACCTCCAACTTGCCCACCCCCACCTCCCAATATGCACATGAATACACACACTGATATTCTGTGGGTCATCCTACTCTGGTGACCTGCTTTGAATGATGTGAACTTTCCTTTGGAGAGTAGGAAATGGGCATGTGGAAAAAGTTCCCTCTTTCTGAAGCTCCAGAAAAGAGCTGACCATTTGAAGAGAAGACCTGTGAATACATCACTCATCTTTTTCTCTCTTTTTTTTTTTGTACTTTTTTAGAGGGATAGTTCCCTGACTGGAAATCAAACTCAGGCCACAGCGTTGAGAGAGACAAAACCTAGCCACTACACCACCAAGGAACTCCCCCTTTTTCTTTTCCTTCAATATCTTATCCAAACACCTTTAACCTATCATCCAGGATTTGAGAGGAAATCAAATTAATGATCTGGTATGAGAGTGCTTTGCACTATTGGGATCCTGGGATATGTCAGCCTCACCATAACCATTATTACCTGTTCAAACCCAGGCTTTGCAGTCTCCTGTGCAGGAGCTCTGCCAGCCTGATGGCTTAAGGTACCAGAGTGACTCTATATTTTAGAACCTTTAGGAAGTTGGGTTGAACTCCTTATTTATTTCTGCAAGGGATCCCCTGCAAACTGCCTACTCATCCCCATCCTGCCAACCAAGCCCATTCATGTATTCAAAGATACTCTGTGAGTCAAGCGCATTTGTAGGTTCTGGGCATATAACAGTAGGCAACATGGTTTTTTCCCTCATGTGGCTCAGTCTACCCTACCTCCAAGCTTACTTTGGATCTTAGGATTTGCAGTGTGTGTTTGAGGTAGGGGGGAGCATCTTTTGCCAGAGATGGTTGAGTCCTTTAGTGTGTTCTCCTTTCTTTTTTTTTTTTTTTAATTCATTTTTATTGTTAGACTTATTGGGGTGACATCTGTTAGCAAGGATTACATAGGTTTCAGGCATACAATTCTACAGTGCATTGTCAGCTTGTTGTATAATAAGTTCACCACCTAATGTGACTTCTCTTTCCATCACCTTATATTTAGCTTTCTTTATCCTGTAGTTCTTAACTCATTTGGAAGAGTCACAGGCCTCTCAGAGCATCTGAAGAAAGTTGTAGACTTGTTTGCTAGAAACATAAGCATGTACACCCACCTCTACACACACACACACACACACACACACACACACACATTTTAGAAATAATTTTCTAGGCAGCAAGGATCCACTGAAACCCTCTTGTGGATCCCAGATCAGAAACCACTACTCTTGACCAGTTCTGTCCAATCCAGGCAAACCTCTGCCCCCTCTGACCAGTCTCACTTTCCCAGAGGCCACAGAATTCATGATTTAAGATGTTTAGAGATTGCTAAATAATGGTTAAATTTCATACCCATCCCCATAGGTGCTCAAAGGTGAAAAGGAAAATGACATGTGCTAACTTAGGCAGCAAAAGAAAAAGAAAGAAAGAATGCCTCTTTAGAATTTCCAGAGACTGTAAAGCAAAGGGTGTTGGAAATAGCTATTATTTCTACCACATATAAAAAGTAATGTTCAAATGAATTATAATCTCAATAAATTGAGAATGTTCAATTGTACCTTCTGACGTTTAGGCTGTAATGAACAGCTTCCTTTTGAGAGTTCCTAGCTCCAAGCTGAGCCCAAGGACTGTGGACTCTGAGTTGGTGCCTGTGCCCAAAATGGTAATTAAAGCACATCCATGGAAGAGAACATTTTCATCATAAAGTACAATAGAGGCTCAAAGTTTGGCTCTTCTGTGCTTCAGAAATCGTGATGTCTTTGTGTTCACAGAAAAAAAAAAAAAAAAAAAAAAAAAAAGCTTGCTAATTCTACCCAACTTTGAATCACAGAGTCAACTTTTTAAGAGCACATTTTGCACTAACCTGTGAATAATTGAACCTGCATACACGCGTCATTATAACCAGATTCCAAGCACCAACTGTCCAGCTACCCGGTACAGCCTTGGGGTCCTAGACCGGCTCAAAGTCAGAGAGAACCAGCCTCCGTAGTGCGTGGTCACTGGCCGTGGTGCTGAAATAAGGCCTGTCGTTCAGGGCCCCGTCTTAGCCCGCTCTGCTTTCTCATTGCTAAGTATTGCCAGAAGAACCAGGCTACTCAGCTCACACCAAGCACCTTATTCTCTGAATTTTCTCTCGGATTCCCAATTTACCCAGTCCTCTTCTGTCTCTCCAGCCCCCTTTCTAGCCACTTTCCAACAAGAATCTCATGCCACAGCCTCACAGCATTTTTCCCATACGTTAAACAGCTCCACAGCTCTGGGCTTTCATGCATGCCATTTTTTGAAATAGCACACACACACACACACACACACACACACACACACACACACACTTTTTCTTTATTTCGCATAACTCCTTTAGGAAGCTTTCCCTGATTACCAACTGAGTTTCTTTAACCTGGAAAATTGATACCCTCTGCAACTTCAAATGAATTACTCAGCCCAAAATCTACATCCCCACAGTATTTTGTGCTTCCTTCTATCATAGAGTGTACAACCTTCAATTGTCATTTCTTTCTTTCTCACATTCCTTCCCCACTAGACTGATGTCACAGACGCTGTTGCCACAGCTCCGTGCCTTGGTAGAAGTGCAGTGTCTGCCACATGGAAAGTACTTGACTATTTGACAACAGTGTGGGATAACTCTGCATCTTCCCCTAGAATTATAGGAACTGAAGCCTCTGAATGTAATTTGGCCAATATTATACTTTATTTGTTAGAAGGAGAGAAGAGAGGGAAAGAACAATGAAGGATCTCCACCAAAGTATAAAGAGAATGGAGTAGTTGAGGTAAATATTTTTTTTATTTTCTTACTGAAAAGTTGACCTAAAAATGGAGAGTGTGTTCTCATATGAGGTAGAAAATAAAAGGCATTGTTTTTTAAATCCAAGATGTTCACAGTTATGGAAGAAAGACTTTTCCTGTCTCCTGATTCCCACGGAGGAGAACTTGCCCTAAATGCACTTGGCTTCTTGACAAGTCTTAACTCATCCTTCATGGGATTAGAGTAAACTTACAGTTTGGTGACAGCTTTCATGCTCCACTGTTTCTCAATTAAATAACTTATCAGATACAGAGGGTGCCAAAAAATGCATACACATTTTAAGAAAGGAAAAATTGTATTAAAATTGTAATACTCAATGTATACTGATAACAAAAGATGAATACAAGTCATGTTTGACTTCTGCAGTTACAAGGGGTGCTCAAAGTGGTTACCATCAGCATCCAGACACTTCTGATTATGGCGAACGACTGCTTGAGCAACATTAACCAAAGTGTCCACTTGTATCACTGCCCAAGCCATTTCAATTTCTTCCCAAAGTATTGCCAGTGTAGCCAGTTTTCAATGGTACACCACATCCTTTAAGGTCCCCCATAGGTAAAAGTCAAAGGGTGTTAAGTCAGGAGAATGTGGGGGAAACTCAAACAACATTCTCAAATTTTAAATATCACTTCAAAGTGGTCTTGCGCTCCTTGAACAACAATCGTGCTTCTGCCATTTTCTTTGGCTGTCCTGCCTGTCACATGGTGATGCTAGAATTTATTTGATTAATGCTATTTTTGAGTGAACATCATACTACACATTGCTACTGTAATTCAATTCAACTTTGGAAAGTAATACATAGATACCATCTCTTTAAATGTGTATATATATTTTTGGCACCCCCATATCTTGGGTGTGGGGAATTGACTCCATTTTCTCCTTCCTCCTCCACTCAGACTAGTGGGAGATAATGACAGATTTGAGTTTTTCCTCTCAGTTGGGTGGCCCCAAGGCATAGACTGGAGGTAGCGATTAGCAAGCTTTCTTCACTCTCTACTAAGATATGATCCTCTAACCTGGTCATTGTTAGTGAGATTTTGATGCTCCTTGTTCCTAGTTTGCCTCTTCTCTTTTAGTTATAAATTAAGCTTAGGGAGTCTGATACTAATTCCTCTTGAAATTCCAACAGGTGCTACCTAGTTTGGCCATTCATCCATGAATATTTATTAGGCATCTTTGTGCCAGGAACACTGCTATGTCCAGGACTGAGAATATACGACTAGGGTGTAATCCATGCCCTATCCTCAGAGAACTAAGAGATTAGTGATGACAGAAACAGAATAAAAAGTAAATTTCTGAAATACAATATGCTATAATTCATGGTGAGCAAAATACTATGCGAACAAGATGGATTGATTCTGCTTGAAGAAGTAGGGGATGGCTTTGACTGAGAGAGAGACATTTGTGTCAAGTCTTAAAGAATAATTAGGACTTTTCCATACAAATTAAAGTTTGGAGGCTGTTCCAAGCAATGCAAAAGTTCAACATTTTTAAAGTGCACAGCATTTTGAAGGCATAAGCAATATTTTGTGCAGTAGCCTAGAATGCATGGAAAAGGGGTAATGGTTAGAGATAAACATGGAGAAGAGGTTGGTACCAGATGGAAGGAGCCTTTGATGCCAGGATATAGGAAATAGAACTTATCCTAGCACCTACATGCAAAAAGGGGCCAGAAAGTCTCTGATATTTATAAAGATGCCATCTTCTCAGGATTTAATCCATTATCCCAGCAATTGACTACTTACACTTTCTCTGAGCTCCTCCTGTCACATGAAAGAAAGGTTTGAGAAGGGTGAAAAGCTTGTACAATTTTCCTTTTGACAGTGATTTTCTCCAAAGTGTTCTCTTGGCTGTGACATAATTAATCTTTCTGCAACCATAATCTAGCATTTCATTAAAGCACAGATAGAATGACAAGGCCATGAGTACCTCCTGGACCATAGGACCATGTTTAAGATGCTGAATACACCCCCATTAGATTTGGGGAGGGCAGCATAAAACTTAGAAGAAAGATAGTGTAATTGACTAGTGAACATTGTCTCTAAGGGGTTGTTAACTTCTGAACTAAAACTAAAGTCCTTCCAATTCAAATTATCTGACAGGGGCATTGTCTATGTGGTGGAGACACCCAATTCTGGCTCTAGATTTTGATACTGGCCTCAAAGCACAGAGAAAAATAAAGAGAAGGAATTCAGTGCATCTGCCCCAAACATCTTGTTCATGTCCACAGCCCCCAGCACCCACTCCCAAAGCTAGTTCTTAGCATGAAATGTCAGCTTCAGACAAAGGCAACCTCCTTCTCTTGACTTCAGTGAATGAGGGCTGCCTGTGGTTGGCTCAGACCAAGATCCCACATGCTTGAAGATGTGCCCCATGCTCCCCATATCAGAGCCAATTGGCAGGAAGGCAAGGAAGGAAAACCCAAGCTCAGTTTGGGGAGTTAAGAACAGAGACCAAGTTCCTAATCTGATAGTGCTGTCAACACAAAAGACCCTTCCTTAGGAGGAAAAGGAAAGAGAAGAAGCAGAAGAGAGATTCTTGTCCTCCAGGGACTCATAGTCTAGGCAGTGAGAAAGCCTCAAAGATGAAACTGTTAGAAGAACACGCCAGCCTGTTGCAATGAAATAGAGTAGGAAGACACGTGTATGAAATACAGTGTCCAGGTCCCTCACCTGGCCTTCTCTACCCAGTGGGAAAGCTCAGCTTTTCCCTGAGAACCCACATGTCAGAAACAACTTTTTCCCTTCTCTGTGCTCCTGCAGACCTGTGGGAGCCTTTTCTCATGGCCTGACTTGCTCTTATATTAAACAGTGTATCCCTTGAAGGCAATGATTATGTCAAGCCCCACATCTGGCACATAGTAGGTGCTCAATAAGAAATCCTAAGACTGTAGAGTAGTGCATGATATCCTTGGATCAGGCCCATTCAGTACCTCAAGCAAGAGGTGCTTCTACCCTTGTCCCAGGCTCAACCTTAAGCCCAAGATCACTTTCTGTATTACCTCAACAACCTCTATGAGTCAGGGAACTGAGCTCCCTGAGAATATCAATGCTATTATCCATGACTCAACAAAGCCTGTTCCCTTGTCTCAGATAATGTGGGCCTTTTGTTAGCAGCAAGATCCACTCAAACTGAATTGACCTGATGAGGAAGCCATCAACCAACTGGACACCCCTCCCCTGATCATGTTCTGGGCACTTATTACACATCTTGTGCTCTGCTAGACACCATGGTGGACAGAGTAATGCAAATACAGAGTTGGGTCCTACAGAAGTTCACATTCCAGCACTGGAGGTAAAACATATGTGTGGATATCATGATACAATGAAAAGGAGGCAAATCCCAGAGAGATTTCTACACAGCATTGTGGGCATTGATGTAAAGAGGGTGGGAGCATAGAGAACTTGATGAAAAATGGGACCTTTCATCCTGGACTTCTAAGGATCTTGTGGACAGACGGAGATGAAGAACGAGTTGTGTAAAATCCACAAGAGTGTTATTCATCTCTATTTTCTGAAATGTCTAGCATGTTGCTTGACCCAAACCGGGTTGATATGGATTCTTAATTCTTAAACAGCTCCAGCACCTTAGTGAAGTTGCATTCCAAATATTAATTTATGTGACACCAGCAGCAAGTAAGGCAGGCAAACACAAGATAGAGGCTCTAGGGCCAAACATTCATTGCTGTGTGGCCTCAAACAACTCAAATTTCCATTCTAAATCTCAACATTTTCACCTGCACAATACCTTAAGTCATGACAGACCCATGAAAAGGAAGTGAGATGATAGAAGTAAGAGCACTTTGCAACCTGGAAGTGCCTGACCATGCACTGATCACCATGAGGGCCACGGTCAGGTTTGGTGGGGAATTCTCTCCATCCTGGGCACCATAACCCAAGGTTGACATCAGGATCCTGAGTCACAGCACATCACCATGGGCTCTGGTCAGAAGAAGTACCTAGTGAAATTATTTTCACTGGCTCCAGGACTGACTGCAAACCAATACCATTTCCTCTAATGAGCACAGAACTTCCTCTATCAGAGAGGGAGAGAACCTCGCAGATTTGCCTACAACACTGAGCCAGTGTGAGTGGTTAAATGCCAAGGAGAGCAGTTGTTTGTTTAATTTTGTTATATACTTTTCATTCCAAGAATCTGAAACTATATATGTTCAGTAGGGAGATATTTTTAAATATTCAGATTGAACAGTGACATTTGAATGAAAACTTTCCCTTGGAGACTTTACCAATTCCATTTTGTGCCAAAAGATATACTTGATTTTTTTTTCTTTAGCTATTTTTATTCTTTAACTTACTGATTGACTTGGATAGCCAAAATAATATGTGAGCAAGTCCTTTGGCCATAAAAAACCACTGTGTGCTCTTGCAGACCCAAGATCCCAGGTCGTTATCATCATCACATCATCACCATCAAGACCCACCACTTACTAAGGACTTTCTCCAGGCCAGGTATTGTGATAGGTGACCTCTAACCTAACTGGTTACCTCTGATTCCTACAACATCCTTACAAGATAGATATTGGCTTCTCCTTTTCACAGATGATCAATTGGAACTCACAAAATTTCAGGAGAATTCAGCTGAGGCTTTCGGAAGTTTAAAAAAAAAAGTCCTTGTGCCCAAAGACTTCAAGGTAAAAGGACGTAAAGCCTGGAACTGCTGCTCAGGTCTTGCCACCCCTGAAGCCTGCTGCTGAAAGCAGCTTGGGAGAGGCAGAGCTGAGCTGTGCGGAAGACCTGAACCCTAAATGTGGTTCTGCATGAAGCCATATTCACCCCTGGGCTATGCAGTTGGAAGTACATTCCTTTCCCCACCCCTTTTCCTGGGTTTAGGACCATTTGGGTTAGCTTTCTTGCCACAGCCATCAGAAAAAGTCCCTCTCAAACCTAAGGTTCTGCTTTCATGCCCTGTATTAGTTTCCTACAGCTGCTATAACGAACTACCACAAACTCAGTGACTTAAAACATCATAGATTTACTCTTACAGTTCTGGAAGCCAGAAGTCCTAAAATCAAGGCATGAGCAGGGCTATACTCCTTCTGGAGGCTCTAGGGCAGTGGTTCTCAACCTTCCTAATGCCGCGACCCTTTAATACAGTTCCTCGTGTTGTGGGGACCCCCATAAAATTATTTTCGTTGCTACTTCATAACTGTCATTTTGCTGCTGTTAGGAATCGTCATGTAAATATCTGATATGTGTTTTCTGATGGTCTTAGGTGACCCCTGTGAAAGGGTCATTCAACCCACAGGTTGAGAACCGCTGCTCAAGGGGAATCCATTTTCTTGTCTTCCAATGTTTAGAGGTTGCCTGCATGCCTTGGCTCACGGCCCCACTTCCATCTTCAAAGCCAGCAGCATAGTATCTCCAAACATCAATCTCTCTCTCTCTCTCTCTCTCTCTCTCTCTCTCACACACACACACACACACACACACTCCTCTGCTTTCACTGTCACAGCTCCTCTGATGTAGACCCTTCTGCCTCTCTCTCTTATAAGGGCTCTTATGACTACCTGGGGCTCATCCGTGTAATACAGGAAAGTCTCTCTGTGTTAAATTCTTAACTGAATCACATCTTCAAAGTCCCTTTAGCCATGTCAGGTAACAAATTTACAGGTTAGAGACATTATGATGTACACATCTTTGGAGTGCTGTGAGTCCACCTGCCCCAATCTACTTCTCAGTGAGTGGTTGCTTTAGGAGTCTCATGCCTTGAGCTGCTTCCAGACCTTCAAATCCAGCTCTCTGTCCCTCACAGAATCCAAGAAGAAGCTCCCATTCAGTGGACCATACCCCTATCTGCACAGAGACTCCTAAGAGATGTCACAACCGTCAGAGCATCTGCCCCATTCATGCAATGCTTAGCAGCCTGCTGCCCTTCTCTGGCCCTCAGTGTCCCTTCTGTACTCAAAGGGACATGAACTTTGATGTTCTCAAAGATGCTTCCAGTTCTGACAGCCTATTCCTAAGATTACTTAACCTGCAGGCAGACAAGGGAGTGCCCAGGCTGCCCCTCATCTGTTCCTGGTGAGAGAGCAATCAAGTCAATTGCCTGGGACCCAGGAGCAGCAACAATAAAGAAGTCCCTCAGCTTACATGTTCTAATTAAATCAGCACAAATCTAACGTGGATGTAACTTTTTAAAACATGACCCATAGGAATATCCACAAGAACTGCTCTGTTGGGCTTCCTGAGGGAAAGGTGTCCTTGAGGCCAACTAAAGGCCCCATTTTGTGCTTTAATCCCTAGGCTCCAGGAGGAGACCATTGAAAGGCCTGAGGGGAAACCTATGGGCTCAGGAGGTTGGATCTGTGAAAGGTCACACACAAGGTGAAGTCAAGACAATGCTGTGCTTCCCACCTGATATTTCAAGGCAAAGGAAGAAAAGAGACAATAGTATGAACGATCAACCTCAAGTGTATAAGGATGATGATTCAAGAAAGCCAGAAGGTCAGTCGGCCACTCAGTGGGGTCAAAGGGGCTGCCAGCGCCTTGGGTCTTAGGCCTGCTCAACCGCACATGTTGGGCAAGTCTTCTAATCCACCTAACCTCAGTTTTCTTATCTCTAGAATGGGAAGTCTGATACCAGCCTTGCGCACCTTACAGAGAGGCTCTAAGATAACCCTGGAGGAAGGCTTTTTGGAAACAGTGATGCCCCCTTCACAGGCAGGACACGTCAGGGCATCATCAGGTCTTTATTATGGATCCTTTTTCAAAGGGGGCTTCACAGTTGTCACCAAATATTCCTGCCTGCGCTGGCTCCAGGATCGTCTGGGGTGGAGACTGACTGAGTCAGAAGCTTGGCCCTGTCACTCACCAGTGGGGAAGCCCTGGACAAGTTACTTAACTTCTCTCTGCCTCAGTTCCCTCATCTGTAAAAGGGAGCTGATAGAAATGATACCTACCTCTGAGGCTCACGGGAAGATTTTACAATTAACATGTGTAAAGTGCTAAACCCTGGCCTGGTGTGAAGCAAGGATGATGGAAGGGTTGGCTATTATATGTCATTGCATCTGCCCATCTTCCTTGCTGGCGCTGCCCCAGTTCAGGCCAGCCCCACCCATTGGATGCTCACCTGGACAAGTGGGACTGGCCCTTCTTCCCAGGCCCTCCTTTCTGTCCCATCTTCCACACCAGCTGCTTCTCAGGCTTTGGCTGCT
This sequence comes from Lyroderma lyra, assembly GCA_004026885.1. Lineage (NCBI taxonomy): Eukaryota > Metazoa > Chordata > Mammalia > Chiroptera > Megadermatidae > Lyroderma > Lyroderma lyra. Next base: position 12,621 of record PVJL010007306.1, on the reverse strand, counting down.
CCCCTGGCCCAACAGCATGAGTCCACAAGCAGAGACCACACTTGGCTCTCACAGCCCTTTAATAACCTACTCCAAGCACATGTCTCCAGCGTCACTCTGGTCCCGCCCACCCCACTCTACAGTCACACTGAACTTCCCACTTCCTAAGCCCCACACTCATCATACTGCCATGCCTGCATCTCTGCTGTGCCCACCACTCAGGAGGTCCCTCTCCATCTCTTCCCTCCCCCTGGAGAATTTCCATGGCTCCTGCAAACTCGGTTCCTCACTCTTGTTGCCTCATTCTCTCTGTGAGTGGACCCAGCCTCATTTATCTTTTATGTTCTCATTCTCTCCTGCTTGCACCCTGTGCTGCAGCCACACCAGCCACCCACAGGACTCCATGGCTCAGGCTGACAAGCAAGAGCTGCATGCATGAGTGGAGTTTCCAGTGTGGCAGGGGGACCCCGAGGGACATGGACCCCTCAGCTCACCCCTTTACCCGAGAGGCCTGGCACGTTGGGACCAAAAGTCTGGATCACCCTCTTTCTATCTGCATCCTTCCCAGATTATTTTTATGCATAGGTTTCCATTTTTAATTTTTTTCAGAAATGTTAAAGATATAGGAAAAACAACCAGCACCCCTTGTACATTTATTTATTCACCATCTAAGTTTGATGACTTATTAGTGTTATCTGCTTTGTCCTCTTTTATTAAAAGATAGATCTATTTATCTATACATCTATGAGGGCTGTCTAGAAAGTATCCGGTCATGTAATCATTCTCATTATATTGACAATGGGTGGGTTTTTTCCAGACAGCCCTTGTATATGACATTACAGTTGGATCCAAAGTTCCTTTATTCCTCATTCCCAATTACCTTTCCTCCCGGAAAGGTAACCACAATCATGAATTGGATGTACACCTTTCCAATTAAATCCTTAAATGTGTGTGTAGACATGGGAGTCCATGATAATAGGTAGTATCACCGGGTATGTGTTGACTTGCTTAAGGGATAATATATTCCACCTACCATTCTTCAGTGTCTTTTGGAACTCACTTTTCTCATTCAATATGATGTTCTTGAAGATTTATCCACATCACTGCAGGAGTCTAGCTCATTCCTATTAATTGTTTTTAATCTCATTATATTATATGAATATACTGCCTTGTGCTCATTCTTCCATCTCAGACTGACATTTAGGTTGTTTCTGTTTGTTTGTCATTACAGTTGGTGCTGCAGTAAACATTTTTGCACACACACTTGAGGTTTACCCCAGGGTAGAAAGCTCCACATGGAGAAAGTCGTGGGTCTTGGGTTAGGCTGCATTTCCAGCTCTGCTGGATAGGGCCAAAGTGCTCTCCAAAATGGTTGTGGCAATTGTCACTATCACCACAACATCTAATTGTGCCCATTTCCAGGAGGGCTCCATTTTACAGGTGAGGAAACTGAGGCCCGGACCAGGGAATGGAATTGCCCAAACAAAGCTCTGTAGCTAGTCTATAGTGGAGCCAAATTAGGATGTGGGCTCTGGACACACACCCCAGGTCTCTGGTGACCACACTAAGGCATGCACTCCCCAGAGTCCCCTCGCTTTGCTCGGCCAGGAGAAAACTCCAGTGACAAATCTCCCCTTGACCTCAGTCTGACCAGTCTTCCCAACTTGGGAAAGCACTTACTGGTTTCTACTTTGCTAGGGGGAAGAAAATACTCATAATAAAAGTTACTGGCTAATAACAAATGTCTTGTATCATGGAATTTTGCATGCATTTTCAACAATAAAAATGAAAACCTGTTTTCCTTTATAAAGAGGATTTCTGTTCTACTGTTCTTACCACCCCTGGGAAGGAGATCTGCTGTACCTTGACTCTATTTTATGGCCATCCTGGAGAATTGAGATGTTGTGAGCGGAAGTATGAAGAAACTGGAGGGGTACAAATTAGATAGAGATGGAGACTGTGATATTCAAATACATGTTATGATTTGAAATTGGATTTTTGTGGCAACAGCTACAGCAGTCGTACTGGGAGTGTGCAGGTCACAGCTGCCGGCATGCAGGACAAACCAGGCCCCAGTGCCGGAAAATTTAGCTTCCCGAGGCCTGGTGCTCCCTGATTTTCTCAAGATTGCCTTTATCTAATAACACCCCCATCTGCATAGGGAAGCTCAATGTCTACTCAGGAATGAGATGACGAAGTGACTCATGGAGAGACCCTCCAATCAGAGCCTGTTGGAGGACGGTCAGCTGGAAGCCATGTCAGGGAACTACCATCAGAGGCCCCCAAGAAATGCTTCAAAGTGTCCCATGAAAGAGGGCATCAGTGTCTGGAAGGCACCAGCCCCCAGTGTGACTGTCCAGCCACGAGGGCCTTCACTGTCCCTCTTGTCCCTGTGCTAGCTCCCCCGGAGAGCCCACCAAGGACAGCAGGTGCACCAGCCCACAGTGGGAAAGAGGATGGCCATGACTGCTTTCCCCATTGCAGGTATCCCAGCCTGAGGAAGGCCCATGCTGAGAGGTGGCTGGGAAGATGACCTTGTTTTGAACTGAGTGTGAGATTAAAGCTCCAATAATACAGAGAAGCAGGCTTTTTAATAACTGGGAGTGGGGGAGGGATGAGACTATCTATTAATCCCTATGACTGAGCAGGAAAACTAAGGAACTGCTGAAGATGGCAGCTGGGAACAAGAAGGAATTATTCAAGAGAATGAATTAATGGGGCAGAGTTAAATGTTAAATTACCTTTTGCTTACAGCCTACCAAATCCACCTCATTCCATAAACTGGCTACATAGGTTATCAGTTTAAGTGCAATAGTTGAGAGCATGGACTCGAGCCATTCTGCCTAGGCTAGCTGTCTAGGATCTAACCCCAGCTTCAGCACATGTGAACTGTGTGACCTCAGGCAAGTTGCATAACCTCTCTGTGTCTCATCCATTAAAATTGAACTAGTACTAGAATCATAGGGTTATTGTAACAGGTTAAATTATAAGGAATTGGGAGTTCCCTGATGGTGTAGTGGCTTAAGGCTTCGGCATTGGCGCTGTCAGTGCTACGGCCTGGGTTCGATTCCCAGTCAGGGAGCCACCCACATTCCAAAAAGCAAAATAAATAAATAAATAAATTATAAGGAATTAAGGGCTTATTATAGATGCTATCTCATAGTAAGTAATAGGTACTATTATTATTTATCCCCTACAACCCTGAAAGACATTACTATTCTCATGTTACTGAAGGTCAGAGATGTTAAGTAAGTTGCTCAGGGTCACACAGCTAGTAAATGGTGGTGGCGGAATTTGAACTCTGGTCAATCTAACTGCAGATCCTCCTATCTTCCAATCAAGCTATGCTGCCTCCCTTGTGATCTTGGAAAAGACCCAATCTCTTTGAGACTCAGTATTCCCATCTGGAAAGTAGGTACAAAAACAATTTCTACTTCATAGATTTTCTGTGACCTTAAATGAGTTAGTACAAAGAAGACACTTAGAACAACCCCTAAATAAATAGCATCTATAGCCAGTATCTTGGGGTTCAAATTCCAACTTTGCTAGCTGTGTGATCTTGGACAATTTACTTATTCTCTCTGTGCTTCACTTCCTCATTTCTAGAATAGAGATAACAATAGTACCTGCCTCATATGGTTAATACAAAGATTAAATGTGTTAGTTTGTATAGAACACTTAGATTTGTGGCTGGCACAGGGTAAATGCTATAAAATGTCTCAGAAGTGCCTGAGCTGGGGTCCAAAGCCAGATCTGTTGAATTGCAGAATCTACAGAACCCCAAGGAATACAATTGTAAAAGCCCAAAAACATAAACAAGAAACACCCAGTAGGCTGCCAGAGGATCCCAGAAACTCACAGTCAAGTGCAATGTTACACATCTGTCAATCAGTAAGGGATGTGAGACTAGCCTCCTTCACCCCAAACTGCAGGAGCTTGCTGAGGGCTCTATGGTAGGTTCCCAAGCATGGCCCCAGGGGACACAAACTGTAGACGCGCCTGACTCCCCCCATGCCCATGGCTGAGGGGCTGGTGCCAGGGTGAGGGCTAGTGCTCAGCAATCTCAATAACCAAATTACTGTTTGCTGAGTGCCTCACATGCTTCCCCCGGGTCCTTTCAGGGGGTCATGTCCAACCCTGAGAATCCCACAGAGTTGGTGCTGCTAGCCTCCCCATCTCATGACCCTGGATGCTGAGGCTCAGAAGGCAGCTAATGTGCTCAGGTCATAGAGGTCAAGTGGTGGGACAGGGGCTCGTGCCAGGTCTGCTGGACCCTAGGGCTGGCCTTATTTCCACATTGGAAGCCGAGCAAAGTTGGGTAGACTCTGAAGCCAGACTGCCTGGGCTTGAAGCCCAGATCTGCTGTTTACTGTGTGTGACCTTGGGCATTTTTCCTCTTGCCTGTACCTCCTCATCTATAAAATAGAGATAATGAGCATTCTCACCTCATAGAGTTGCTACGAGGATTAAATGAGTAGATACATATGAAGGGTTGAAGGCAACGCCTGGCATGACACAAGTGTGACCTCACACCCCCATTCCCCTGAACGGGGCTGGCATCTCATAGGCGTAGGGTTCATACAGGCTTGGGTCCACTTCCTGAACTCCAGAAAAAGTTTCCAGGCCAGAGGTTCTCCAAGTTCAATCCCCTAACAGCATCAGCAATACCTGCAAACATACTAGGAAAGCAAATTCTCTACCCTCACCCCCGACCTACAGAAGCAGAAACTGGGGGTGGGCCCAGACGTCTGTGCTTTCCTCAGCTGTCTGTGGGGGCGTGCGGATGACTCAGTGCATGGTCCTGTTTAAGGATCTAGACTCAGGCCAAGAGGATTAGCTTGGGTTTCTGAGTTGGGCTGATTGGAGTTCAAACCTTGACCAAGCTCTTTTCCAGGGTCACTCGGGTGAAGTCTGAACCTTTCTGCTCCTTAATGGTTTTAGCAATAAAACAAGGGTTGCAATCCTACCCCAGAGGTTATGGTGAGGACCAAAGGCAATAGTGTGCGAAAGTGCTTTTTAAGCTGTAGAGTGCCACCAACAGTTAAATGAAGTCACACCTTCTCTACGTCTGCAGACGCAACCACTCATCTGCCCATGGCAGCCTCCGGGCACAGGACAAACAAAGTCTCTCTTGGTGGAAGGTATGTGGGCTTTGAAGTCCCAGTGTCCCTTCCTGGCTCCACTGCCTGCCAGCTGTGTCACGTTGTACAAGCTACTTGACTTCTCTGAACCTTCATTTCCTCCCCTGTACAATGGGAGTTATAATCCCTACTCATAGGGATGTTGGGCGGGTTAAATGAGACATGCCTGGTGTGAGACGTGTGCTCAGGCCATGTTCGTTGTGCTGTTATTGCATCTCATGGAAAGGACTAACTGCAGTTCATTGGAAGGGACACACATACACACACACTTTGTTCCTGTGCTGGTCAGGCGGTCACCGTGTTGACAGCCCCATCCTAGGTGCTCTCCTGAAGAGGGAAGAGGAAAGAGAATGTTGGATCTATCCTCAATGAGCTTTTGGTGTCAGTCAAGATGAATTAATATCCTTGTGAAATAATAATAGTGATGGTAATAATCTCTTTCACATTGATGATTTAGGTGAATCCCACAGCAACCTTGTGCAGAAGGTATTTTAAATCCCTTTTACAGTTTTCCAGATGGCACAACTGAGCCTGAGAGAAGGAAGGGGACTTGCATGTGGTCACACAGCAAATCAGAGGTCCCTATGAGCTTCTCAGGGATACACAGGATGCTGGAGCTCCGGGGCTTGTCCGTTGCCACCAGGTACGTCCTGCAGAGCGAAGCTGTCATGGCTGAGGGAGAAAGTAAATGAGGGAAGGAGTTGGGTGGGCTAATCAGGGGTGGCTGCCTGGAGGAGGGGCAATCCAGGCCAAGCTAAAGCAGGGAGGGGCCGGGGAGTGATCTGTGGGAGCTGGACACTGTCAAACGTCTGAGTGACCTTAGGCATGTCCTTGCCCTCCTTAGCCTGAGCCTCCCTGTTCTACAATGAGAAGATAGGATTGTGCAATGTCTGAAGAGCCTTCTAGCTCTGCTTCCTGGAGCTCTGGAGTTCTAAAGTGCCGTGATCTGAAAGGAAGGGCTCCAGAACTTTCTGCGGGGTTGGCTAAGGCCATCGTCGAAGACAGCATTTGCAACTCAACTCCTGCCTCCGTCCAGCCTCACTTCCTCCTCCCCCTTCCACAGGCACAGCTTCCCTGCCACCAGCCAGCAGAATACTTCCTTATTAACGGTGTCCCTGCTGGAGTCTGCTTCCTGGGGAATCCAACCTGGGACACCCCTCACAGAAGCAATAGGTAGTGCAAGGGCTGTTCTGTGAGGCAAAACAGAAGTTCCACGTGCCTGAGCTCTGCTCTAGCCCCATAAAGCTGAGGCATGAGCACTGGACATGAGCCTGCCCATCCTGGGCCTGGGGCGGCCCCGGCCAATCGGCACCCAGTCTGGCATCGAAGCCTCGTCTTCCCAATTCCCCAGCCCTCGTCCCGGCCCACCTCCCCGGCCAGAATCGGATAGAAAAACACCTTGTGAGCTGGAAAAGGCTGAATAAGTGGGAGAGGCTGTTGGAATGAATTAACACCAGCTCCACCGCCAAGGCTTCCCTGCTCTCCCTTTTCTGCCATCAGCTTCTTTCCTGTCACAAAGCTTCCGGGCCTACATTCCCTCCCAAACACCAGCTGCCTGGCAAAGCCCAACTCTCAGCTGCAGGGGAAGTGGTCATGCTTCTCGAATGCAGCAGAACGTTGGGTCCGGTTAACCTGTGAGTTAATGCTGGGGCTCAGCTGGCTCTGAGCCTGCATGCGGCCACCCCCAAGCCAGCCCCCTGCCATTCATGACAGACTCCAGGCAGCAGCCTGTTAGATGGAGATATGGCCCTGATCAGAGGGCAAGCATTCTCATAATGGAAAGCAAAGGCCCAGGTGCTGCAGTTAGCAGCCTAGGGCTGCCATAACAAGCTACACAAATTTGGTGGCTGAAAACAACAGAAATGGACTTTCTCACAATTCTGGAGGCCAAAAGTCTAAAATCAAAGGGTCAGCAGGGCCGCGCCCTGCCCCCGGGGGTGCTGGGGGGATGAGCCATCCCCTGCCTCTTCCAGCGCCGGGCACCGGTAGGGCATCCCCCAGCCCGGCCTGTGGCTGTGTTATTCTGGCCCGTTCCGGTCTTCACATCTCCTTCTGCCTGTGTGTCTGCATAAAGTGTCCCCCTGCATCCCTTTCCCAAGGACACTTGTGATAGCATGTAGGGTCCCCCAGATAACCCCCAATAACTCCTCCTCTCAAGACCCTTAACATTGCCCTAGCAGGCATGAGGATACAAACCTACCTTTGGAGGAGCCACCATTCAACCTACCGCAGGTGCTCTTAGTGGGTTCTGGGGCAGTAGAAGGGACAAGTCACACTGGGCAGTTTCTCAGCGAGGGAGGAGCCTGGTGTGGCCTCAGTGCTGGGATCTGTCAGAGGTTATTGGTGCGTGGACACACATCCTCACTGTGCCTGGCCTGACCCATCAGCAGCTTGCATCATCCCGCTGGGTGGGCTAGCCGGGGAATCTCACCTGGGATTTTATGTTCCAAAGGAGCTGCTTTCCTTCGAGGTCATTCCCAGGGAGGGTGACCAGCTTCTACCACTTTTCCTGAGGCTTTGCTGGTTTGGATGCAGCGAGTTCATATCCTGGGGACACTTCAAACTGGAATGGCTGGTCATCCTACACCCAGGGAAGTGTAGGAGCCAGTCATCCCCACAGCTCAATGAGGGGCTTACGAAGTCTCCTGTATCCTTAGGGTCTGCTCCATCACTGGCCTCTCAGCAGGGACGGCTCACCACAGCCTGGCACACCCCTGAGTTGAGCAGAAGACGTGGCTTTTCTTGGTCATCTCCCAGAGTCTCCTTTCTTTGCCCCAGCTGTCCCCACACTCTCTCAATACTCTCTGGAAAGCTCCAGGCCTGTTTTCATACTGGTTCTTCCCAACATTCCCCCCTACCCAACCAATCTTGGCTCTGATGATCTCCAGCATTCTCTGTATGACTTTGCTGGGGCTGCTATTACAAAGCACCACAATCTAGGGGGCTCGGACAACAGAAGTTTATTGTCTCACAGTTCTGCAGGGCAGAAGTCTGAGATCAGGGTATTAGTAGGGCCGTGCTCCCTCTGAAACCTGCAGGGGAACCCTTCTTTGGCTCTTCCAAGGCTCTCGTGGTTGGATGAAGATCTTTGGCATTCCTTGGCTTATAGATACTTCACCCCAACCTCTGCCTTCATCTTCACAAGGTATTTTCCCTGTGTCCACCTTTCTTCTTTGTATAAGGACACCACTCATATTGGATTATGGCCCACCCGAATGACTTTATCTTAACTTGCTCACATGCTAAGACTCTATTTTAGGCTGACCAGGTGTACTATTTTAAATGGAACAGGAAACAGTGGGGCTGGCCCATTTCGAACAGAACATACGGTCAACCTAGTCTCCCTGGGCCAAATTCAAGCTGTCAGTAGGCTGACCATAGGTACCATTTTAAATAGGACAAAACTGCTATTTTCTGTCCCATTTAAAATGGTAAGTATGGTCAGCCTACGCTATCTCCACAAAAAGATCACATCTTTGCAGGTAATAGCAATTAACATCATTAGGAAGAAAGGCACAATTCAACACACAGCCCTTTCTTAGGGGTACTTAGGGGTACTTCGGGTCTCATCACTCCTTCATGGTTTGGAGCCTTTCCTTTTTTCTGGGCTTTAAGTCAACCAACTCATCTGCAAAGGCAATGCATCAATGCAAAGATAATAGAACACAATTTAGGATTAAAGCAAAACCTCATTCGTTTTCAGGGAAATGCAAATGAAAATTAAAATGTGTTCTTAGTTTTTAGCCTCCAAATTTAAAAAGATTGATAACATCTTGTATTGGCAAAGGTGTGAGGAAAGGGGCACTCACAAACCTGCTTGATGGAACTGTAAATCATCTCAACCATTTTAGAAAGTAATCTAGCAGGGCTTATTTAAAGGTAAAGATATGGAGTCCCTTTGACCCAGGAGCAATGCTGTTTCTGGAAATCTCTCCAACTGAAATAAAACCACCTGTCCAAAAGATGTATGAGCACAGATGTTTATTATAGAGTTGTTTATAATAGAATAACAAACCTGGAGACTTCATATTCTATGGGATACCACACAGCTATTACAGAGAATGAAGTTGATCTATAATATACACGTTGACTTCCAAAGAGTTATACAAAAATATTTAGTAGGAGAAAATTATATAGAGAAGACTGTGTGTAATATGTTTCCATTTTGTATTTAAAAAAAAATAAGTGGCAATAGTAACCGGAGCCACATAAGTCTGGCCACATCTGAAGGCATGCGTAAGACTGGGGCCTCCATACATCATCACCACAGTTGGCTTTGGAATTTGTGGTGACTGGCCACAGAAGTCCACTGGCCACTGGCCACTACCTCTGGGCCAGCCTCACCCCCCGCAGCCTCCAGCCAAGACAGATCCCATGTTCACTGAGATCAAAGTCACCTCCTCAAAAGATCCCCCTCAGGAGGCATAGAGGTTTCTTGGCAGCACGGAGTCTGTTTCGGTTCTGAGTGATTGAGCCATCACAAAGGCCATTGCAGATTCCATGGACATGGCCCTTCGTGCCATCTTGGATGAAAGCTGCCATAGCTCGGAGAAGCTGTTCTGTCACGATACTACCTCAGTCAGTTCTGGGCTCATGTGCACGTGCGTGCGCGTGTGGAAGCCTGCGTGCTCCAGTCATCAGTCACAGGCAGATAAAGTGGGGGAAACTGACGGGGATTCTTTAGCAAACTGTGCCAGAGCCTAAGGCCTGGATGAAAAGGTTTGAAGCTTAAAAAATTCATGTGCAAATAGAATTTCCAGCCCAAGGGAGTGTAACTCACAATCAACGTCTCCAAGAAAGGGAACGTAGAAGGCACTTGTGGATCCCTCCAACCAGCCAGGAGCCTTTGTCACAACTCAAGGTAAAGATTCCCTCCTAACAGAGCCCGGAGGCTCATGGCTCTTCGTCACGGACCCATCTCTGCACAGAACTGTTGCTACCACTCAGCGGCTTCAAAGTCTGAATTCGAGTCAGTCTGGTCTTCTAGGATTTAAAATTTGGAGTTCATATTATACAACAAGCTGACAATGCACTGGAGAATTGTATGCCTGAAACCTATGTAATCCTTGCTAACAGATGTCACCCCAATAAGTCTAACAATAAAAATGAATTTAAAAAAAAATTTGGAGTTCATTAGTAAAGCTCACAATTAAAACAACAGAGATCTAATAAAAGCTGTGGAATGGACATCTCCAGATTTTTAGCACCTGATGCCTCTGGAGAACAGGACGGGGGGAGAAGGGACTTTACATTCTGCATTTCTGTGTCAGTTGAATATTTACAACAGTGTGTTACTTCTGTGACTTAAAATTTATAGAAAAACTAGATGGTCTCTGGATATAATGAGTGGGTTTGTTTTTCTTTACCTTGATATTTAGAGGATCACAAACAATGAAAACAGAGAGGGATCGTAAAGGCTCATCAGGCCTCCTTCCCTCACAATTCAGGAAGAGCTGGAGAAGGCATTCTGACCAGTCTTAAAGCAAGGAAGATCTAGGGCTCATGACCCTGGCCTCCCGATGACCAGACACTGCTTTCCTCCTACATGAACTGCAGACCCCAGGTTTGGCTCTCACCGATAGTCCCCTGTACATTCGAGGAATGGGGAAGGACCAATCCCAACAGGTGTCATCCCTAAGGTCAGCAATGGTTCAGAACGTGATCTGCATCTCAGCCACCCACAGCTGCCAGCTGCCAGCCAGGACTCCCCCTATTATCCAGACACACTCCACCTGCTCTAGGACGGGGATGATAAGTACAATGAGCTGGTTATTGTCACTCTCTCATCAGCTCTTTCCCAAGGCACAGATAAGACGTGGAATACAAGAGAAGTCAACTCTTGGGGACAATTGCAACTGGGCCTGTTGAGTACCAGCCCCACCGTGACATAGCCAGTGTTGTCAGCCTCAGCCCTCACTCCTCCTGCTTTGCACCCAGCATTTCAGAAACCAGGCATGACTAATAGAACAGACACCCATTCTATGGTACGATCACAGTGCTCCTCAACTGGGATTTTAAAAGGCATATAGGTGTCTGGCAGGCACCTACATTTTTTAAACCTCCTTGGGTGTTCTGACGTGCACTCCACAGAGAGCCCCTTCATCTCCCTCTATTTTTCTAAACTTTCTGACTTCCCTCAAACTATGATACTTGAGCCTTACCTATAATTTACAACAGTAAATTATATTCAGGTAAACACTTGGATAAAATTGCTTCAATGTGGCTGACTTGGAGAGGTGTTGGGGAGCCCTCACTTCCTTTTCTCATCCTCCATAGTCTGGGGTGAGAAGGCCCCTGGTCTGCACTGGTTGTGGAGGTGGGAGATTGTTCTTATCAGAAGGAGCACACCATGCATTGGTTCAACCAAGTGAGTCAAACTAACAGTCGATTCCAATTGCAAGCAGATGACCTTATAAAAGATGGGAGACAAGAGGGTCAAGCTCCTTGACATCCTCTTGATAATGTTGAATTGACCACAGTCCAAAATCCAGGCCACTCGGACAGGACATCCCCACTCTTCCAGGCTTCCAGAATAGCTCCTCCCTGATAAACCTTTAGTGAAAGTTTATGGTAAATTGAAACTTAGCCACAGTTGACTTTTCAGCACCCAAAACAGTGTCTGACCCCTGGGTGGTGTTGCTCAGTGCTATTTCCTGACATGAAGCTGTGGAGTGGAGAACCTGAGCTTTAGCACCACCAGCAATGGGAGCTCAACCTTTGGCTTCTCTAGCTGCGTGCAGAGGGCCAGCAAACTCATCCAGACCCCTGAAACCAGGGCCAAGGATTGTGGAAGGAGAGTCCTTGAAAACCACATTGGCCTAGACACTCATTTAGACCAGGGCACTGCGTAGGTGTGGCCATAGTAAGCAGAGCAGGAGCATGGCACCACCAGTCAACTCTGCAGACACGAGGTCTCTTAGGTACAGACCAGTATGAAGGGAGGGCACACAGACTTCTGCTGTGCTGTCCTACTGCCCGTAGACACAGGTAGGAAGAAAGACTCAAAGTTGATGCATTTTTCATAATAGGTTTATCGACTATCTTTTTAATAACAAAAATAATGTATGCTAAGCTCAATCAATCATGAAGTATAGAAAGAAAAAGTGACTATCCCTCCTTACCCCAGGAAACCCTCCATAATCACAGTCACCATACCCCAGGGTAACTGTCATCAACTTGCTATGTGACCCTTCCCTGGGCTCATAAACATAGAGACACACATCAACACACACATGCACACACCCACACACACATGCACACACACACACACATACACACATGCACCACACGCACACACATGCACACGTGCACACACACACACATGCACACACACACATACCCACACATGCACACACGTACACACATGCACACACACTCGCACACACGCACACACGCACATGTACATGCACACACGCACACATGCACACGCCCACACATGCACACACGCACACACACGCTCGCACACACGCACACGCACGCACACACATGTACACACACGCAC